>RCUC01162159.1:0-36465 GCA_003697995.1 Taxidea taxus jeffersonii
TGATCTGAGCCGAAGGCAGAGGCTTTAACCCACTGAGCCACCCAGGTGCCCCTCTATGGTTGGCCTTTATCTGAACTAATCCCCTGTGATCCTTATCTCTTGGTGCTCATGTTCTATGTTAACATCCTCCTCTTGAATGTAAATCTCTTCTTGAGACCTGTGATTTCCTTCTAGCCAGAAACATAAGACAAAAGTGAGAGTGCTTGCAGACATAATTAAAGTCTAAATCAGTTAATTTTGGGTTAATAAAAAAGATTATTTTAGTGGCCTTGATTTAACCAGGGGAAAGCCCTTTGAAGAGGCATGAGCCCTTTCTGAGCTCAGAGATGCTGAGGGATAATGGGAACCAATGAGGCAATAGGATATGTGTCCAAATATGTGTAATTATTTGGGAGAAGCTCTCTGGAACAAAAAGAATAACAACAACAACTACTTATCCTGCCCCTGGAGACTAAAATTCAAGCTCTGTAGTTTATTTTGTTAGTAAAGCTTCGTGGATGAAATAACTTTGTAAAGGAAATTATAGAGGACTCTCCGTTAATCAATTTTCTGACACAATTAGGTTTATGTAACACTAAAATGAAATAAAGTGTTCAGAGATATAACTCGGTGTAATTGTATACTTACAGCATGAAGAGATAGTCATGGCAGAATCAAAGTGCCATAGTATAGAGGAAAGAGAAGCAAAAGAAAAAAAGCCAAGTTCACATTTCTGGCTAACACTGAATTCAGCTTCCATACTTTTCTAAAAATGTGTTAGTATGTACAACTGACAGAGACAAAATGGCAGACAAAATGAGTATATGGTAGGACCATCTGAGTGTAATTTTTTTTTATGTCCTTTGTTCCTAAATCCAGGTCAGTAGGCATAAAGTTAAATATCTTACTCTATGAGGATGATGAGAGCAGGCTGCTTTCATAAAAGCTTAGGTATTTAGAGTTAAAAACATGCATTTGTATTAAGGACGGTAAGATTTACTATTCATTTTAAAACACATCATTGCTTTTATTATGCAACTATTTTTGACATCTAAATGAATGAAACCACATCATAAATATGTATGTGTGTTTATTCTCGAGGAGAACCCAGAAGAACTAGAGAAAATGATTCAAGAGCATAGCCACTCTCAGTGGCACTTCAGATGGAAACACACGTGCACTGTTATAAGGAGGTCAGGCTCTCTCAGAGTTAATATAGAAATCAGTAGTCTTCTATGGAATATAGGTACAACATGAAAGAGACATGAGCTCTTTGGCTAACATCATGGAAAGGATTGCTCCTTAGGGAAATTATGTTAGCAATTGGGTTGCTCATTTCTTATTGGATTTTTGTCCAGCAAAGTTGTCTGTGCTCTGATCAGCAGCAAGTTTTATTTATAACTGAAACCTTTCCAGTACAGGTACCACAGGAATTAATGATAATGGAGGGTGCTTCCTGTTTATGAGGTAGTAACTATAGGAAATCTAGAATTAACTTGAATATTGAAGACCTCTGAGGACCTATTAATGACTGAGTTACTAAGCAAGTCACACTCTCATTCTAATTAACAAATCAAAAGAAAAAAAAAACCCTTAACACATTTTTTAAAGACCATGAATTCAAAATAATAATATTAAAACACATTTTATTGGGAAGGTTAGAGATAGCATTACTTTATTTGGCTTGGGGTGTGTGTGTGGGGGGGGTAAGTTTTTATTTAAATTCCAGTTTAACACAGAGTGTATTAGTAAATGTAGATACACAATTTGGTGACCAAACACTTAGACATAACACCTGGTGCTCACCACAATAAATGCACTATTTAATACCCATTATCTATTTAATTCATCTCCCCACCCATCTTCCCTCTGTAACCATCAGTTCTCTATAGTTAAGAGTCTGTTTTTGGTTTGCTTCTCTTTTTTCCCTTTGATCATTTGTCTTGTTTCTTAAATTACACATATGAGTGAAAGTGTATGGAATTTGTCTTTTTCTAGCTAACTTATTTCACTTAGCCTGATACTCTCTAGCTCCATCCATGCCAATGCAAATGACAAGATTTTATTCTTTTTTATGGCTGAGTCATACTCCATTGTTTATCTATACCACCTCTTTTTTATCCACTCATCAGTTGATGGACACTTTCCATAATTTGGCTATTATAGACAATGCTGCTATAAATATCACTGTTCATGTATCCCTTTGATTCAGTGTTTTTATATTCTTTAAGTAAATACATAGTAGTGCAATTGCTAGTTTATAGGGTAGCTCTATTTTTAAATTTTGAGGAAACATCATACTGTTTTCCAGAGGGACTGCACCAGTTTGAATTCCCACCAACAGTGCAAGAATGTTCCCCTTTCTCCACATCCTCTCCAAACCTGTTATTTCCTGCATTGTTGGTTTTAGCCATGCTGACAGGTATGAGGTGGTATTTCATTGTAGTTTTGACTTGTATTTCCCTAATGATGAGTGATGTTGAGCATCTTTTCATGTGTCTATTGGCCATCTGTCTGTCTTTTTGCAAAATGTCTATTCATGTCTTCTGCCCATTTTTAACTGGACTGTGTTTTCTGGGAAAACTGGATAGCAACATGCAGAAGAATGAAACTGGAGCACTTACTTACACAAAACATAAAAATAAATTCAAAATGGATTATTCATTCTGATACCCTAAATCTTTTGATTGGAGCATTTAGTCCATTTACATTCAGAGAAATTACTGATATGAATTTAGTGCCATTTTAATACTTGTTTTGTCATTGTTTCTGGAAATTTTCTCTGGACCTTTTTAGGCTTTGTCACTTTTGGTCTTTCTTTTCCATTTGAAGAGTCCCATTTGATATTTCTTACAGGGCTGGCTTAGTGGTCACAAACTCTTTTAGTTTTTGTTTGTCTGAGAAACTCTTTATCTCTCTTTCTATTTTGAATGATAGCCTTGCTGGACAGAGTATTCTTGGCTGCATATTTTCCCCTTCAGCACACTCAATATATCATGCCACTTTCTTCCTGCTTGCCAAATTTCTGTGGGAAGATCTGCAACTAATTTGTCTTCCCTTGTAAGTTAGAGACAGACTTACTTTGTCTTGCTGTTTTTAGGATTTTTTTTCTTTATCTCCTTATTTTGCAAATTTAACTAAGAAAATGGATTAAAGGTCTAAATGTGAGACATGAAACCATCAAAATCCTAGAGAAGAACTCAGGCAGTAACCTTTTTGAACATCAACCAGAGCAACTTTTTTCATGTCTCCTGAGGCAAGGGAAACAAAAGCAAAAATAAACCTTGGTACTTCATAAGGATAAAAACTTCTGCACAGCAAAGAAAGAATCAACAAAACTAAAAGGCAACCTATGGAATAGGGGAATATATTTGCAAATTATATATATATATATATATATTTTTTTTAAGATTTTATTTATTTATTTGACAGACAGAAATCACAAGTAGGTGGAGAGGCAGGCAGAGAGAGATGGGGAAGCAGGCTCCCTGCCGAGCAGAGAACCTGATGCGGGGCTCCATCCCAGGACCCTGAGACCACAACCCGAGCCGAAGGCAGAGGCCCAACCCACTGAGCCACCCAGGCGCCCTTGCAAATGATATATTTGATAAAGAGTTAATATCCAAAATATATGATGAACTTATACAATTCAACACCCCAAAAAATGAATAATTCAGTTAAAAATGAACAAAAGACATGAACAGAAATTTCTCCAAAGAAGAGAACAGGTGGCCAACAGACACATAAAAAGTTGTCCAACATCACTCATCATTAGGGAAATACAAATCAAAACAACAGTGAGATATCACCTCACACCTGTCAGAATGGCTAAAATCAACAGTGCAGGCAAAAACAGGTGTTAGGATGTGAAGAAAGGAAACCCTTTTGTGGTGTTGGTGGGTATGCAAACTGGTGCAGTCCCTCTGGAAAATAGTATGACATTTCCTCAAAAAGTTAAAAATAGAACTACCCTCTGATCTAACAGTTGTACTACCATGTATTTACCCAAAAAGTAAAAAAATATATATATATTAATTCAAAGGAATATATGCACTGTGATGTTTATAGCAGCATTATCTACAATAGCCAAATTATGGAAACAGGCCAAATGTCCATTGACTGATAAATAGGTAGTGTTTTTAATAGTAAACCACTTAAGAGGTCATTAATAGTCTGGCAAAACTCTTAGTATGGTATTTTTAATATTCTAGCTATTCAGTACATGGTATTAGCATCAGGCACTGTGGTGGTTTCAAAGGATTTCAAGATAAATATATAGAAAATACTTGCTACCTTATAATGAGTACAATAGCAGGCAAATAAGAATAGAACCACATATGTACAAAAGAATGAATAGGTGTTAGACAGTGTTCACAGCATATGTTCCACTGGTATGGATATGCAGATTAGAGGATGTTTGCATGGGGGGAAACCTCTCATTTTCAAAATTCTAAATTTCAAAATTCTTGGTTTTGAAAAAGTACATACCTTTAAATTAAAATACTACAAAAAATTTTTGATAAACTGTAATCAATCAAAAATTAGTTTGCCCAAGAAATTCCAATAAATATAATGGGTAATAAACTTTTCTACTGTATATATTTAAGACTAAAAGTAATTTGCCTTTTTAAGGTTTTATGTTACTTTTCTTTAAAGGTTTAGATATTTGACCCATTCACTTGATATGTTTGAGTTGAAGCAGGTAAACAGGAATTGAGTGATAATTATGTAACAGTATGCTTTTATGGCTACTTCTTGAAGATAAAGATTCAAGAAGAAAAGCTCTAATTTCTCTATGGTTCATTTCTCTATTTATTGGCAGTTTACTTCATTAGCATTTAAATCTTTGTTGCCTCATTATAATTTCATGATTCCAGGAATTTTTATCTTACTCTGCTTTTCTTCTTCCTTATATATGCTTTCCCTAGATAATGTCCTGTAATGGATATGCCATGATTTCTGTTTATTATCCCTCAGAATTATTCCAAAATTCTGTATTCTCTGCTCTATACCAGTTGCTATTGTAACTCTGGGCTATGTCAGCCTTTTTTTTTCTAAGATTTTATTTATTTAAGACATGATGTGGGAGAGAGGGGGCTCCCCTCTGACGAGGAGGATCTTAATGCGGGGCTTGATTCCAGGACACTGGGATCATGACCTGAGCTGAAGGCAGACACTTAGCTGAGCTATTCAGGCGTCTTCTCAGCCATCTTCTAATTGGCTGCTCAGTCACTCTTTTCTCTCCACTTTAGCCTATTCTCTTTGCTGCCTATGTGATAGTCTCAAAAGTCTGTTTTTTTGTTTTTTGTTTTTTTTTTCTTTCCTACATAAAGGACTCTGGTAGTAAATTATTGAACAGACCAGGAAGTCCAACAGTTTATTCACAAGCTTTTACTTTTTTCCATGATCATCTCTTGACATTCCACTTTTGTATTCTACTTCTGCACTACAAGCCTCACTGTATTCTGTCCATAATGAATGTCTTACTGATGCTTACACATGTCATGATACTATTGTCTAAAAGTTGCTAATCCTTCTCCTGCATGACTCTTTGTCTGTAATATTTCTTGATTCTTCAGGCAATTTGTCACTGAATTTGCCTTCTTTTACCAACTATGCCTATCTCCAAATATGAGATAACACATATGTTAATGGCTTAACTTTTAAAGGAGTTGAGTAGTATAAAAATGTGTGTGTGTGTGTGTGTGTGTGTGTGTGTGTGTGTGTGTGAAAAGAAATAAGAGACAAGGAGAATAAAGGAGGGGCAAGTTATGCAGGCAAAAAACAAATAGCAGTAACTTCAGTAATTCAGAACAAAAGTTTGAAAACCCTTCATTTTTTCATTTAATCTAGTGTTACCCCAATATTTGGTGAGAGTAACAAGTTTTATTGCTTTCCCTGTGAATAACAGCACCAAAAAATTCAGGAGTTACATTTCTATGGCCAATTCCATTTAAACATGGAACAAACTGCTTAGAAAATTTAGGCAAAATTCCCAGCAGCTTGGTTTTGATTATCTAGGCAATTGAAGCAAAAACAGTTTTAATGCTTGAATTAAGCAAGTAATTGCCTAAACTCTTCACTTCACTTTAGCTGTGGAGACAAACACTTCATTGGCTTTCTCTGTAATCATACTTTTTCTGTCACAAGTCACTAGACAGTTTCATGTATACATACTATTTAGAATTCTAATTATTTAACTGGTAAGTTTAATAATACACGTAATAAAGAAGGAGGCAAACTGTTTGCATGGCTTCATTATTCAGAGTCATTCTAGAATTATTTTTGTAAATTGTCTCATACAATAGAAAATCTGAACACTAAGAATCAAGAAATTATTTTTTTCTCATAACAAGGAATAAAAATATGAGTAAAACATCAACATGGAATATTTGTTCCCTTTGTATTCAGACACATAAGAAGTGCTCACCATGTGACATCTGTAATATTAATCACCTATATTTGCAAAAACTTGTATCACGGTATTTGAACATAATTAGATTCTTAGAATTTCTCATAAGTACTTGAACATTGTAAATTAAGGACATTGTAATTACTCCCTTAATTTTGAAGGCAAACTACACTAATTAGTTTTGACCCAAATTTATTGTTCTTTTTTTCCCCCTCCCCACACAGGCATTCTCTGATTAATTTTATTTACCTTCCTATTGTAGTTTTTTATTTTCTCAATAATTTTATGCAAGTAACTAATTTGTTTTACATTTGCCAGTCATGTGGCTTACTAAGCCTCTACATTTAGCCTCTTGGTAGTTGTAGCATGAATTATATTTTAGCTAACTAGCTTATGTGCAAAGCAATAAACTGAGTGCAACCTGGCAAGACAAAACTGCCCACATATGGAAAGCTCATCCAAATCATTTTCAGTTCTACTTTATTTTATTTAAGCCTAACCTTCCTTTAACTTAATTCCCACCCTCCCTTAAATCTTCCCTTAAAACATTACTATGTCCTTGTTCTTATTTTGGTCTTTCTTTTTCTCTTTCTTTTCTTTTTAGCAGATTTACTGTGAAGTATAATACATGATGAAGAGTCATAAAATCATAAATCTATTGCTTAACAAATTATTGTAAAATGTTCAGCTGTATAACTACCACACAGATGAAGGAATAGAATATTGCCAATACCCTAACTACCTCCAACCCCAAAAGGAGTCTCTTCCTAAAAAGGAGCCCATTCTCTAAAACTAACTCTCCCAACTTTTATTGCAATCCCTGTTTTCATTTGAGGATACTGTATTAGTCTGCTTAGACTGATGTAACAAATTACCAGAGAGTAGGTGGCATCAACAACAAACATTTCTTTCTCATAGTTCTGGAAGCTGGGAACTAGAAGGACAAGCAGATTCAGTTCTTGGTGAGGGCCCATTTTCTGATTTGCAGATAGCTGTCTTCTCATTGTGTCCTCACATAGCAGAGTGCATTAGAGGAAACAAGCTCTCTCTTATCTTTTCTTATAAGGGCATTACTCTCATCATGAGAGTTCCACTCCCATGAGTTAGTTACCTCCCAAAGGCCCTGTTTCCAAATACCATCACACTGGGCCCGAGTATTTCAACATATTAATTTGGAGAAACAAAGCATTCAGTCCATAGCAGGTAGTATCCAATTATTTAATTCTGAAATGTTCCTAAGTTTTTTCAGTTTTATCTAAATGGAATCCTATATTAAATATATGTTATTTTGTATATCTGCCTTATCTTTTAAACTTTATTCCATAAGACATCCTTAGCATTGTATGTAACTGTTTCATTCATGTTTATTGCTGCATAATATTGCACTGGTGATTCTTGCAGTCATTTTCAGCCAATCTACTGTCAGAGAAGAGTTTTCTCTGTGATCCTTCTTATGTATGGTTTTGATACACATGAGCACTGATTTCTGTAAAATATATTCAAGAGTGGAATTGTTTATTTTTTTTTCTTTTTTTTTCAAGAGTGGAATTGTTTAAAATTGAGTATGTTCTCTATTTATTTGTTTATACAAAACATAAATGTATCTCCATCAATTTATCCTCATAGTTGATACTGGTATAATTTTAATTAGCAGTGACTCCTTTCATACCTTCTAAAATATGTAACTTTTGAGGTCCAGTCTTTCCACCTGTACATATTTTCCAAGGTAATACCATACTGCTGATGTCTTACAAAACTCAAGAAAAGACTGGTTTAACTCAAGGAAATTTGGTAATGAAATTCATGACTAAATGATGCTGTAACATTATGCTTTTTAATTGGTTTTATACTTTTTTTTTTTTTTTTTTAATTTTAAAACATGCTCTATAATAGCACTCTTGGGTTATATCTACACAGAACCTAAAGCAAAATTTGAAGCTTTGTAAATATGGATAAAATAAGATAATGTGTTTCACCCTTTACCTCAATTCAGTCACATGGTTAGATTATTGCTAGTAAATTGCCAATAATTAAATTAATAAATCATGAGTTTCCAACACTTGTCGTACAGACTACTATTAGAAATTAGGCTTTAGAGTGACCAAGAAAGTTTGGAGCTTTTTGTTTTCTTACACCAAATGTTTTTTTGGCAATGACTTTCTTGATTTTTGTGTGACAAAAAAAACACAACCCAGGGTCATCAATTGAAATTTACCTTGTAGCTTTATGTTTGCAAAGTTCTTTTCTGACTGAGGGTTACAAAGCTATTATTTTTCTCATTGACATTTCTTCAGAAGACTTGCATGAATAAAACTGATTTTTGGTATTTGAAGACACAGGCACAGAAGTAAACCAAATATTTCTTAGGGAAATATTTCATTTTCACATTGAGTTTAGATTGTTAGTATAGATATCATATTTTCATTATTTCTGTATCTTGTGTGTGTGCATGTTTGTGTGTACATTTTCAAGGACCTTTGTGATAGTTCATTCTGTTCATGTTTTGAGCCAGTTGAAAATGTCTGGATGAAAAAGAAATAGCTCCTGTAAAGAGATATGCTCATCATTTGGGCAATAAGACCCTTCTCAAAGATAAGTAAGAGAGTTGAAAAAATAACCTCTTTGCTAGCTGTATGTTCTGGTTACACATTGATATATCTTTTCTATCTCATAACAGTGTAAGTTTATCTATATCAAATTCAGAAATATTCAGAGTTAAGGGACATTCTAGGTAAGACTGAATGATAAATTATATTTTGTATGGTGGCATTTGAATAAAATATTCACTAATATTAAATTTTATAATTTAATTTAGCCAGAAAATATTTTTTAAAATTTTAGTGAAAAAGTTCATACAGTCACTTAATAAAATTATTCCTTCTTTATTTTTGTGAAAAATATGATCAGCAGTTAATGTTCATAGGATATCTATTTATAGATACAGACATATATAGATATAGGCACAGATATCTATAATGGTATTATAGATATAATGGTATTATAGATATACCTATTTACAGAACAGATATTTTTAAGGTTTACAAGGTTCTTTCCTTTTCACTCTGTGTGATCTGCTGAGGTGATCTTATTTACCCCCTGCAAAATCTATTAATTAAATATATCCAGTGAATAATTATTGAACCTATACTACATGGCAATAATATTGAGTCAAAGCTCAATGGTTCCTCTTCATGTGGAATTTATTTCCCAGTGTCCACTACCTATCGGTCATCTAAATATTCTCATCTAATGTGACAACACATCCTCAAACTCGATACTGTCAAGGCCAATCTCATTATATTTTATCTTCTAAATATTTCCTTTCATTGTTACCATATAAGTCCAATAACTTAACAAAGTTCATGAGTTTCATCTCTCTTTAATCCTTTGTTATTTCATAATAGGTTGTCTATCCCTATTAATGTTACCTGATAAGTGTCCCTCAGATGCAAATAATCCTCCTGAGAAAGGCTTAGTTCAGACATTTACCATCTTTTCACTGCTATAATAGACTTCAAAATGCTTTCCCTTCCTCTCATCTCATTCCCTTCTAATAAAGGCAGAAAGCTTCCTTTCTAGCTTCTTCTTCAGAAAAACATAGAAACTCCAATCCTTCTCCTCTGTTCTGTGCTTATTTATGAATCCTTGTCATCTAACAAAATTACAGTTTACTTTCATTGTATATTAGAAGGTCTACACAATGTTTCCTGACTAGTTCACTAACACTGTCATCCATAACCAAGAACTGTTTCACCCTGGAACTGGACTGTATCTCCCAGCTATAACAAGTTAACATATACCTTCAAGTTAAATAACTCATTAATGATTATATATTTTCACATGTTATTTCATTTTCTTATATCTTTGTACCTTTTATCTGTCATTCTTGTCAAATTTGAAATGATTGCTTATCTTTTATGTATACCCTTTTGTTGAAAGAGTTCAATAATTTATTATTTATTGAGTGCCTATAATTAAAAAGTACTATAATTGGCACTAAGTATACAAAGCATTGTTTTAAAATGTTACATACTGGGACGCCTGGGTGGCTCAGTTGGTTGGGCGGCTGCCTTCGGCTCGGGTCATGATCCCAGCGTCCTGGGATCGAGTCCCACATCGGGCTCCTTGCTCGGCAGGGAGCCTGCTTCTCCATCTCCCTCTGCCTCTACCTGCCACTCTGTCTGCCTGTGCTTGCTCTCTCTCTCTAACAAATAAATAAAAAAAAATAAAAAATAAAAAATTTAAAATGTTACATACTGATTCATTTAATAAATATTTATTGGTTATCTACTCTGAGGCAAGTACTGTTCTAGGCACTAGAGATATAATTGTGGACATTCCAGAGAGGGTACTGAGCCTGTGAAGTTTACATTTCAATGTAGGGACAACTGATGTTTGAGTTTGGTGGAGAAAGAGCAAGAGAATCATCTCATTGGATTTTAACAGCTCTAGAAGAAATGAAAAGGTGTAATGCAATAATGAATGGAGAGTAGAAGTCTATATTCAAGAGAGAATCACTTTAGAGGATGACATTTGTGTTCATTACTAACCATAAGAAGATTAGAGAGAGTCATCCATATAGGTAAAGATTCCTGTGATATACATCCCCTAAAAAGGAAAGTTATGTTTGACTAATGTAGAAGGAAAGGAAGAAGAGAAAGAAGAGAAGGAAGTGGCAGAGGAGGAGGAGGACCAGGAGAAAGATGAGGAGGACAGAGAAGAATGTGGCTGTGGCTGGATTGCAGTGACAGTAGCAGTAGCAAGAGGTAAACAGGGTCCATGGAGTGCCTTGTGGCTCAGTCAGTTAAGTGTCTGCCTTTGGTTCAGATCATGACCCAGGGTCCTGGGATGGAGTTCTGCATCAGGCTCCCTGCTCAGCAGGGGGTCTGCTTTTCCCTCTCCTCCTTCTGTGTGCACACACACTCTCTCTCTCTCATAAATGAATAAAATCTTTAAAAAAAAAGGAAGGAAGGAAGGAAGGAAGGAAGAAAAAGAGGGCAAACATGGTTCAGATCACAGAGAGCCATGTGAGTTTAATGTGGAAAATGGACTTTAAGTAGCACCAGAACACCACCAGGTGTTAAACAGAAGCAACATTGTTTTTCATCTTTATGAACTATCTCTTTTTGCAGTTTGACATAATATTGCAGTTAGACTTAATACTGCACTATTTTTTCTGCATGTCTTTGTTTCCTCCCACACGTGATGTTCTTTAAATGCACAGAAAATCCTGTATATTGAAAATGTGCATTTTGAACTGGGGAATAAATGAATAAATGAATTAGTAAGTAGCTTCAGGAGTCTTAAAATACAGCTCAAGTTATTTTATATTGCTACTTATGTCCTGAATAAAGACATATAAAAATGATTTCTTTTCAAATAGAGGTATAGTAAATTCAAAAAATATAGTAACTGCTAAAATACTTCATAATTTCCAGTCAGGGGGAAGTAAGATGATTTTATCTACCATATTTCTGAACAAAAGTACCAGGAATACAACAAAAAATAAACATTTGGGATCAGCAAATAAAATACTTCTTTACTGAGTACTCTTCAAACAAGACTACTTAAAACATATTTAAAAAAACTTTCTTAAGTTATAGTTTTTAATACTTTAAAAATATTTTGTTAGTTTTTTCAAGAGAAATAAAGCAATACTTTTCATATCACCCTTATTTCCCTAATAGAATAACAAACATATTGCTTATATCTTTATAAAATAAGTTTCTCCTTAGCATTTTGTGTTGACACCTATAAGAAATAGGAATAAAATAGCCCACAATAACCAGTCAGTAGAAAGCTTGGAGAGCTGCAAATATTATCCAGTGCACCCCACTTATGAGGGCATTGCTGTCTGAAATGACCTTGCAGCGGATGATTTGGAGGCTCTTGAAATCTTGCTTCAACAGCAGATCTGATAGTTGTGCTTTTATTTATTTTTTGCCAAAGCTTAGCAGTTGGACACAAGAGTATTTGCTGCAGTAGTGAAAAATCAATGTGATTACCTCTTTGCCACAGGGCTACATCTAACTACAATATCCTGGACAACACGTATAAGCATTACTCACAGATAATGCTGCATTGCAGGTGGGAGCTGAATGAGAACAAATAACAATGACATTTCTACTCTTTGAAAAAGTTACAGATGACATTAAGACTTAACATGAAATGCACTAAAATGAAAGATCGTAGTTATCCTTGTGGTGTTAGATTAGAAACTGCAATGTTTATGTTCCTTTTTGAGATCAGATTGAGTATATTTGACCAAAAGAAAGAGGCTCAGCTTACATAAGAATTGGGGATCATGTATATTTTTGTTATTTTCTGTCGTATTACTAAAGAAATCATCACCTCATTTCAACTTTTCATACATATCCAGGTAAAAATGCCTTATCTTTGAAATGGCATTTAAAATAAAATTGAAATATTAGCACCAACCTTCAGCAGGTGGAAACTAGTGATGTGGCTTATAGATTTCAGCCCGCATAATTAGGGTAAATTCTGAAAATACAGAAAATGATTTCAGTTAAAGGTCTTTGAGGGTTTATTCATGTTTACAAGAAGGCAACATCTATATTTCCATGTGAAGCCAGAGAATTATAAAACTAGAAGTATTCACTGCTATAATATATGCATATTATCCACATTTCTACACTCCTATTTTCTATGTGTATTTCAAATTTATTTCCTAGTTAATAACTTATTTTCAGGATTTATTAGTGACTTAAGACAGAGCAGTAAAACCATAATTCATTTCTCCATTAACATTTGTCTCAAGCTTCATTTCTGCATTTTGCCAGGGCAATAGGATAACTATACCTCAGTTAAGTTAACCAAAAATAAAATTGTGCGTATGAAGGCCATTAACTCACAAATAGAATATTTTTATCCACTTCACTTTTAGTACAATATTGTATTGACTCTGCCACTGGACATGCTATGCTATAAATAGCAGATAACAGCCCTTCGGACTGGGATACATTAGCTTCCATCATGACTGGTGACTTGTTCTCAGTGATTTGGACTGTGGTTCAGGCTCTTCTGTGTATAAAACTACTTAGAAATTATGTGACAGATTCAGGCCAGAATTCAGAGTCCAAGTTGAAAAACTGTAAATCTGTAGACTTAGCATTCTAAGCTAAATATATGACTCAGAGCAGGTGGCTATGCATAATTACAAAACCCTATCTTAAGCTTTTAAAAATATTTATCCACCTAAGATATTAAACTGTGTTAAACTAATAAAATTCTTCAGTGAAGAAAATGTGAATGTCTTCTGCCACGTCATATGTGCATGTGTGCTTACACTTAATTAATTTCAGTAAATTATCACATGTAGGTAGAAATTTTATGTCCTTATAAATGAGGTTTGGGCACTGATGGACTCAGCTGTTTCAGAAAAGACAAGGATTATGGTTCAGCTTGGTATTAAATGAAATGCAACTTCAAGATCTACATAGCATGAGCCATGTAGCTGGTCTAAGGACTCCTAAGCACAGCTTCCACTCCAGTTTTAGGAATGAATTAGGACCCAGAGGAAGGAAGACGGAAGGAGCAAAGGATGGATTTTATGTCTGAATGTATTACACCCTGCTATTTCATCTTGAACGGTAACAGATTGATGAGTTGCACCTGGTCAGATGAAGTGTTTTCACAGTGGTAAATCTTAAAAAAGTCTTTCCCACTAAATCAGGTATTATTTTCCATTTTTATAGTATGAATGTTTACATCATAAAAGTAAAGAGCTAAAACAAACAAAAAAAAATGGGGAAGTGTTCCTGTTCCTATGTTCAATTCTTCCCAGGCTGTAATTTCTTTTCCTTTCTTGGCAATTGTATTAAATATTTTCTACTGTTCTTGTATTTCCTCCCTCCCTCCCTCTCTCCCCTCCTTCCTTCTTCCCTCCTTCCATCCCTCCCCCTCTCTCTTTGAGTATTTTATTTTTCTAGCACACAATACAGCATTAACTATAGTTACGATACTGCACCTTAGATCCTTAGACTTGTTTATCCTAAATGACTACAGCTTCGTAGCCCTTGACCAACATCCAATGCTTGATCTGTATGCTCTATGTTCTCTTTTTTTTCTTTCACTGTGAAAGGGTCTGGACCTTACCACCCCAAATTTTAAAATATTAAAACAGTGATGTACATTGCTCCATATTTTATTTTATATATAAAACAAATACAATGAAAATAAAATGGACATTTCGCTCTCTAATTCTATGTACCCCTTTCCAAATATATATTAAATATATACATATATATAAAATATGTACCCTTCTACTCCATGCTCCATGTTTTTATATTTATACTTTATAATTAATTCCTATAAAACAATGTATTGTTTTGATGGTCGTTGAAACCAAGAGCAAATGATAGCTTCTTTTATTTTTCACTCAAGATTATGTGTATAATCTCCCTATGTTCACATGTATAGACTGACCAACATACTTATAAAGTGTTAACAGATGTTTGTTTTTTCTAATTTTTTTTAAATGTACATAAACAATGAACATCAGTGTATATAACTTCTATTACACATGCTCAAATAATTTTCTAAAATATAGATCTAAAAGTAAAAATGTTGAATCATAAGATACTAAAATTTTAAATCTAAATCTTATCAAGTCTTTTGAAAGAGAGATGAACTTCAAATTTTAACAGTGATGTGAGAGTTTGTGCTTCACATCCTCACTAAAGTTTGGCATTGTTAATTTTTCTGTTTGCATCCTTGATAGGTTATAAACTGTACCTCAAGTTTATTTTCAACCATATGTATATGGTTGAAAATAATATGGTTGAAAATATGCATATATGTGTATACACGCACACACACACAACTATGTATGTGTGTATATATATATACACACACATACTTACTATTCCTGATCATTTTGGATCTAAATTAATTTTAGAATCAATTTGTCTAGATCTATCAATAGTCCATTGGAAATTTAATAAAATAAATATTACTAATTAATTGGGGGAAATTTAAATAAACACAGTATTGACAAAGTAGGACTCCTTATGTAGCTGTGCAACCTTAACAGTCTTTTGTAATTTCACACACTATTGTTTGTTGGTACCTTATTAGTTGTTGAGTATATGATTAATATATTTATTTATTTAATTAAGTACTTATTAATTTGAGAGAGAGAGTGCAAGTGGGGAGGAGGAGAGAAGGGAGAGGGAGAGAATCTCAAGTAGTCTCCCTGCTGAGTGAGGAGCCCAGTGTAGGGGATCTATTCCAGGACCCTGAGATCAAGACCTGAGCTAAAATCAAGAGAGATAGCTTAACCGACTGAGCCACTCAGGCATCTCTAGCATATTTATTTAATGTTATTCTTTATAATTGATTTTTAGTAAGTAGAGTGCTTTAGGTATTTAAAAATATTGATTTTCTTTATATATGATTCAGTTTGTGAACTTAGTAATCAGACTACATGAGTGCATGAGTGTTTTTAGTAGAGGTAGACCATTTTAAAAAACTTATTTTCAAAGAAGAAATAATAATAATAATAAAAAGATGTCAACTACTTTCAAAATACAACAAAGGGCGGGGGAAGCCTATCAGATCAAGAGAGTTTATCAGGAAAATTCTACTAAAGCTTCAAGAATTCCATTTCCAAACCAATTTAGACAAAATTACTAAAGAATGTAGGAAAAGGTAGAAAATGTCCAAGTTCTTTTATGAAGCAATAGATATTTATTTAAACTTAGATATTTATGACTGATAAAGGTTGCTTAAAATAATACTATAGACCAATCCAACACAACACAAAATTTTTATATAATGAAACAGTTTAACTGCCTATTAAATTATATATCCTGCCTTAGTGTTTTATTTTTTCCTGGAAAATTCAGTGTTAAGGGATATATATTATTCAATGTAGTAACAAATTGAAAGGCAAAGTCATATTTTCTGTTAATATCTTAAGATTAAAATATCTTAAAATTATTATCTTTACATTTTGAGATTAAAAAATTGACAAAATAGTATATAGTATAAAGAGTCTGGGTTATTTCTTTTCTTTTTTGAAACAACATTTCCTTTTATTTGCATCTGTTTTAAGTTTTTATTTAAATTCTAGTTAGTTAACATATAGTGCAATGTTGGTTTCAGGAATAGAATTTAGTGATTCATCACTTACATAGAACACCCAGTGCTCAACACAACAAGAGCTGTCCTTAATACCATCACCCATTTAGCGCACCCCCCCACCCGCCTCCTTCCATCAACCCACAGTTTGCTCTCTATAGTTAAAAGTCTCTTATGGTTTGCCTCCTTCTCTCTCTCTCTTTTTTCTCTTTTCCCTATGTTCATCTGTTTTTTCTTTATAATAGATTTGTGTCTAAATCATAGCAGTACTATATGCTATTCAGGTTATCCTTAGAAATGCCTCATTCACTGTAAGTTCTCATATTAATATTTACAAAATAGGTACTGTAATAGTCACCACCTTTCTAGATGAAGTAGGAGAAACCTAAACCTATTCAACGTAATTAATACAAACAGAATTATTGTAAAGATATAAAGTCTATACATGGTTTCTTTCTTTACTCACACCATCTGACCAATTCTTTGGTAAGCCCTGCTGGCTTCATCTTCAAAATATATCTCCAGTTCTGGAACTTTTTCAGTAAAACTCTGATTTCTTGCTTCCACACTTGTACTTTGCAGCAGTGTTTCTTAAGTGCTTAGTGATGAATTACCAACTTTATAAAAAAAATTATCAGATACTGTTACTTTGGCAAAACACAATGAAAGTGGATTAGTTTAAAGAGAAATCACACAATTTTATATTTCTTGCCACTATGTCACAATGTTATACAAGTTTCCAAATACTCTCCATTCCTGTGCTTCTCTTAGAGCAGTAAAACACAATTTATGAACTGACCCCAGTATAAGTAGGACTATATAAAAGGTCTTCCTCGATTTCCTCAATGTTGTAAAAACACAATTTAGATCATGTCTCTAATTACTTAACACCGATGTCTTCGCAGCTCAGTCGGAATAATACAGAACATTTTTAGCTGGATTTATCAAACTTTGTTTTATCTGGCCTATTTTTCTTACTCTGCTTAGTCTTTGATGACTACTCTACTTTCTGAAGGTGTTTTATTCACACTGGCCTTCTAGCTTATCTCAAACAAATTAAGTGTATTCCCAGTTAAGTATGTGGAAAAAAAAAAAAGTTACAGAAAACAAGAAGAACCAAGAACCCACCATTGCAGTCAATATTGAAAAAGCCATATATCTTTCTAGATCTAATTTCTTCCTTTTCAAAATGGATATAATCTAATACTGATTTTCATTTTTATTATTTCAGGCATATTTTTATATACGAATAGATTCTTGTTTCTAAAGTTAATTAAGATGATTTTATGCTATGCTTACTTATCTTTATCTTTTTATTCTCTTTCTCTCCTTTTCTGTTTATATACACTATTTCCTATGCCCTGATGCTTTCCTCCAGTCCTTTTTTTTTTTTTTAAGATTTTATTTATTTATTTGAGAGAGAGAGAGAACACGAGAAGGGGGAGGTTCAGAGGGAGAAGTAGACTCCCCACTGAGCAGGGACCTGGATGTGGGGCTCCATCCAGGGACTCCAGGATCATGACCTGAGCCAAAAGCAGACACTTAACAGACTAAGCCACACTAAGCTGGAGACTAAGCCTACTCTAGTCTTTCTTTATATGACATGCTTTTTCATAATATTCAGGTCCCTGCTCAAATGTCATTTCCTGAGAGACCACCTAAAATGGTCCCCTTCTACTCATATTCTTCTCAAACATGTCTTGATTTTTCTTTATGTCATTTATCAGTATCTAAAATCCCAGTATTTATGTTTAATGTGTTTTCTGTTAGATAATACTTGTCTCCCTCATTAGTTGGGAAGCTCCATAAAGGCAGAGGCAGCTCCTTGTTAACTGTTTTATCACCACAATTAATTTTTTTTTAAAGATTGTGTTTATTTATTTATTTGAAAGAGAGCGTGTGCATGTGAGTGAGAACACACATGCCAGTGTGTATGCTCAGGCACTGGGGGACAGAGAGAGAATGGATTCTCAAGCAGATTCCAATCTCAGTGTGGGGGCCAGCACAGGGCTCAATATCATGACCGAGATCATGAGCTGAACCAAAATAAAGAGTTGGATGTTTAACTGACTGAACCACCAAGCCACTCACACAATCTTAAATTTTTTGTCACATAGTAGGTGTTCCAAATATTTATTATAGTTACATGACTTATCTCCTTATAAACTTAATGGAAGATATTGTATAGAAGCCTTAGAAAGGGACCAAAACCAGGATTTATAAATTCTCTAAAATTTAGGCAATTTCTCCATAAAGAAGTATTAAATTTTTTTATTTACTTTTTTATTTTGCTGTGAATTAACATTTTCTGCTTCTTAATTTGTACTGAATGGAGAGTGCCATTTTATGCTAACCAAGCTTACTGTCTTCCATTACAGTTCAAACTGACCTAGCATGAGTGTAGCTCAATTTAGTATTCCCAAAAGAGAAATTGCAATTACTCCTTCTTTGGCCAAGTGTCCAAAAGACCAAGTGGCCCAACCACTTAATGGGTAAGGAGAGAGATGGGGTATGGAACCAAACAAAGCACTGGTGCAGATATGGCGGTTAGGATCTAAGGATTGTGGTGGCCATGAAATCATGATTATGAGGGTATCAGATGCTCACATAAGAAACTATTTTAAATATGCTACATGAAAAATTTGGTAAGTTGTGAGAAGTAAAAATAGCTTGAATAAAATCACCATTTCTATCCCTATTATATAACCAATGCTATATGTGGAAGCCTAACTATTTGCACTTACTGTTATAACAAAGATGCTTGATCCTAATTCTTTAAATTTGAATTATGCATCTATGTCCCTAATAGATATTGCTCTCTAATTTCTTGTAATATTTGATTTGGTATTAGAGTAATACCTGAGTCATAGAACAATGTAGAAGGTACACCCCGTGTCCTCTCTTTAAAAGAGATTATAGAGGGGCACCTGGGTGGCTCAGTGGGTTAAAGCCTCTGCCTTCGGCTCAGGTCACGATCCCGGGAGATGGAGACCCGCATCAGGCTCTCTGCTCGGCAGGGAAACTGCTTCCCTCCCTCTCTGCCTGCCTCTCTGTCTACTTGTGATCTCTGTCTGTCAAATAAATAAATAAAATCTTAAAAAAAAGAGAGAGAGATTATAGAGAACTGACATAAATTCTTCTTTAAAACTCTCCTGGATTCACCAATGAACCCATGTGGACATGTTCCTTGTGTTTTGAAAGGTTATTGATTATTTATTTAATTAATTTCATAGATAAAGGCCTATTCAGGTTGTCGCTTTCTTCTTATATGAATTTAGGCAAATTTCGACTTTCAGGAGATTGGTCCATTTTATCTAGGTTATCAAATTTGTGGGCATAGATTTGTTCATAGTTTTCCTTTAGTATCTTTTTAATGTTCATGGTGTCTGTAATAATATATACTCCTTCATTTCTGATATTAACCATAGTTTTTTTTTTCTTATTTTTTTTAGTTCCTAGCTAAAGATTTATTAATGTTATTGGCCTCTTCAAATAACAAATGTTTGATTTTGTTGGTTTCATTTCTTGACTTTCTGCTTTTGAATTTATTGATTTCTGCTCTATTTTGTATTTGTTCTCTTCTGTTTACCTTGCAATTAATTTGCTTTCCTGTTTTCTGATATTCTAAGGTGGAATCTTATTGAATTTAGATATCTTTTCATTTCTTTATTCCCAGATTCATTAAGGTATAATTATCATATAGCACTGTGTATGTTTAAAGTAGTACCAGGTATTAATTGGATATACTTATATATTAAAAAATAATTACCACATAGCTTTAGTTAACACCTGCATCACATAACATAAAAACCATTTCTACTTCAGGCTGAGAACACTTAAAATCCACTTTCTTAGCAACTTTCAAGTAATAATAAGGTGCTACTAACTATAATTACTATGTTCTACATTAGATCCCCAGAACTTATTCATAACTGGAAATTTATATTTTTTGACTAACATCTCCCTTTTTCTCCCATACTCCAACCCCTGGTTACAAGCATTCTATGAGTTCACCTTTTTTTAGATTTCACATGTGAGATCATACATATTTGTCTTTTTCTGATTTATTATTTTTGACACATAGTGCTTTATTTATAATTTATTATTTCTGAGGCATAGTGCTCTCAGGTATATCCTCATTGTCTCAGGATATTTTTCTTTCTCATGACTCAATAGTATTCCATTGTATATACTACCACATCCTTATTCATTCATCTACTGATAGACACTTAAGTTTTTTCCATATCTTGGTTACTATAATTAATGTAATAAATATGGAGTATATATATCTTTTAAATATCAGTTTTCATTTCTTTTGGACATATATCTGTATGGGGGAGTTGATGGATCATATGGTATTTCTATTTAAAATTTTTGAGGAACATCCCTACTGTTTTCCATAGTGGCTACATCAACGTACATTCCCACCAAAAGTGCACAAGCAGTCCCTTTTCGCCACATTGTCACCAACACTTGTTATTTCTTCTTTTTTACATTTTTTAAAAAATTATTCATTTGAGAGAGAGCATGATTATTGGGGGGTGGATCACAGGGAGAGGGAGAAGAAGACTCTCCCTCTAGCAGGGAGCCCCATACAGAGCATGATCTCAGGACACCAGGATCACCACCTGAGCTGATTGAGCCTCCTAGGTGTTCGTATTTTTTTTTCTTTTTCCTTTTTCTTTTTTTTGACAACAGTCATTCTAACATCTGAGTGATATCTCATTGTAGTTTTCATTTGCCTTTCTCTGAAGATTAAGAATTTTGAAAGCCTACTTGTTGACCATTTGTTTCGCCTTCTTGGGAAAATGCCTATTCAGGGCCTCTGACCAGGTTTGAGTCAGATTGATTTGTCATTGTTATTGTTTTACTGTTAATTTGTGTGAGGTTCTTTTAATATATTTTGGATATCAGCCCCTTATTAGATATGTGGTTTGCAAATAATTTTTTTCATTCTAACATTTGCCTTTTTGTTGCTGTTGATGGCTTCCTTTGCTATGTAAAAGCTTTTTGGTTTGATGTAGTCCTACTTGTTTATTTTAGCTTTTATTGCCTTTGATTTTGGTGTAAAGTCAAAATATTATTGAGAATATTTTTCTTCCCGAAGGCTTTCAATTTCAGGTCTCACATTTAGTTCTCTAATTTTGAGTGATTTTGTGTATGGTGTAAGATAGAGCTTCAGTTTCATTCTTTTTGCAAACTATCCAGTTTTCCAAACACCATTTATTGAAGAGACCATTATTTCTCCTGTTTATTTTTGGCTCATTTGTCAAAAATTAATTGGCCATATATGCATGGGTTTATGTCTGGGCTATCTGTACTTTTCCATTGGTCTAAATGTCTGATTTGATGCCAAATACTGTTTGAATAATGTACTTTGTAATACAGTTTGAAATCAGCAAGTGTGAGGTCTTTAGCTTTGCTGCTTCTCAAGATTGCTCTGGCTGTCTGGGGTCTTTGTTATTCTACATAAATTTTGGGATTATTTTTTCTATTTATGGGAAAATCCCATTGACATTTTGATAGGAATTGTATTAAAGCTATAGATAGCTTTGGGTAGTACAGCCATTTTAATAATATTAATTATTCTGAATAGGAGATGTTTTTCTCTTTGTGTAGTGTTAAATTTTTTTTCAAAGTTTTTTTTTTTAAATCCTTCTAGTTTTCATTGTACTGATCTTTCATTTCCTAGGCTAAATTTCTTCCTAAGAATTTTATTGTTTTTTTATGCTGCAGTGAAGGGAATAGTTTTCTTGATTTTCTTTCAGATATTTTGTTAGTGTACAGTAACACAACTAGTTTCTGTATGATTATTTTATATTATGCATTCTTACTCAATTAGTTGATTCATTCTAAGATAATTTTGGTTGCATCTTTAGGATTTTCTGTGTATAAGATAATTTTCAATGAGTGACAGTTTTATTTTTCCCCTTTCTGATTTGGGTGTCTTTTGTTTTCATGCCTAATTGCTGTAGATAGTACTTCCAGTGTGATGTTGAATAAGAGTTGAGAGTGGGCATTATGTCTTGGTTCTGTTCATAATGGGAAAGTTTTCAATTTTTCACTGTTGATTATAATGTTAGCTAGGAGTTTGTTGTATATGGCCTTTATTATGTTGAGCATGTTCTTTATATACATAATTTGTTGAGAGTTGTTGCTGTTTTCCATGAAGGGGTATTATATTTGTCAACAGCTGCAAAGTGTAAGACACCAAGTATCATTTTCAAACACGATAGTATAAAATTAAAAATTCCACTGGATAATATACAAACACGGATATTAACACAATCCTGAACAACAAAGAGGGTGAAGGAGAAATCAAAAGAAAAAAAAATTTCCAAACAAATGAAAATGAAAATGTAACACACCAAAAACATGAGATGCTATAAAAGCAGTTCTGAGATGGAAGTTTATAGTAACAAATGCTATGTTAAGAAAATCTCAAATAAACAACATAATTTTGCAACTCAAGGAATTAGAAAAATAAGAAAAAAACTGAGCCCAAAGTTAACAGAAGGAATGAAATGATGAAGATCAGAGCAGAAATAAATGAAACAGAGACCAGAAAATCAATAGAAAAGGTTAACAAAGCAAAGAGACGATTTTTTAAAAAGATAAAACTGACAATTTTTTAGCTAGTCTAAGAAAAAAGACAAAATCAAATGAAAGAGAGACATTACAGCTTATAACACAGAAATATGTAGCATCATAGGAGACCAATGTAAAAAAATTATATGCCAACAAATTGCATAACCTAGAAGAAATGGATAAATTCCTAGAAACATACAAATATGAACAGACTAATAACAAATAAGGAGATTGAATCACAAATCAAATATATCCCAACACAGAAAGCCCAGGACCAGGTGACTTCATTGGTCACTTATACCAAATATTTAAAGAAGAATATATGCCAGTTCTTCTCAGACTCTTCCAAGAAATTGAATGGGAGGGAACTCTTTCATACTCATTCTGTGAGGCCAGTATTATCTTGATATCAAAGCCAGGAGGGAACAAAACAAGGGAAAAAAAAAACAAAAACAAGTATCGGCTAATATTCCTGATGAATTAATGCAAAAATATCAATAAAATATTAGTAAATTTAATTCAAACCCTTAATAGTATCATGTTCTATGGTCATGTGAGATTTATCCCTAGGATATAAGGATGGTTAAACATGAACATATTAATAGATGTGATATACCACATTAATAAAATGAAAGAGTAATATATGGTCATCTCAAAAGATGGGAGAAGGAAAGCATGTGACAAAGTAGTGTTACATTTTGAGAGTTTTTTTTAATATATCCCAAATACTTGTCCTTTTTTGAATATGTGCTTTACATATATTTTATCCCAGTGTATGGCTTTTCTTTTAAAAATATTGCAGAATTTTATTTGCTAATATTTTGTTCAGTATTTTTGCATCTCTACTTATGAGAAATTTTAAAATATAGTATTCCTTATTTTTCCTTACATTGATTTTGGTATAAGGCCAATATTAGCTTCATAAAATGAATTGGAAGGAGATCTCTGCTCTTCTAATTTCTGGGAGTATTTATTGGGTAACAATATTCATTCTTTAAACATTTAAACAATTCCCTACTGAAAATTCTGGATAAAGTAATTTATCTTTTGGATGTTTTCACTCACAAAATCAATTCCTTACTTATTATAGAGTGATTCAAATTCTTGATTTCATACTGTATGTGTTGTAGTTCATGTTTTTCTAGAAGTGGATCATTTCACCTAAGTTATCAAATGTGTATATATATATATATTTGTTTATAGAATTTCTCTATTATTATTTTAATTGAAGTATAGCTGACATATATTTTATTAGTTTCAGGCATACAACATAGTGATTCAACAGTTATATACATAATAAGTGCCACAATAAGTGTGGATACTATCTGTCACCCTATAAAGTTATTACAATTTTATTGGCTATATTCTCTATGTTGTTTTTCATCCCTGTACTTTATTTTATAACTTATACTCTTAATATATATATTATATATAATATGTATAATATAATATCTTATACTCTTAATCCAATTCATTTATTTGGCCTATACCTACCCCTTCCTTTCCTTTGACAACCACCAGTTCTATGTATTTCAGTTTGTTTCTGTTTTTGGTTTGTTTTTTGTATTTTTAGATTCTACATATTAGTGAAATTGTATGGTACTTCTCTTTGTCTAATTTATTTCACTTAATAATCTTATCTGTGTAAGATTTTGTTCTTTTAATAGCTAAGGAATATTCTATTGCATATATATATATATATATATATACACCACATCTTTATCCATTCTTCTATCACTGGACACTTAGTTTGCTCCCATATGTTGGCTATTGTAAAGAATGTTGCAATACCTTTACATCGATGTTTTTGTGTTTTGCAGTAAATACACAGAGGTGGAATTACTGGATCCATATGGTATTTCTGTTTTCAATTTTTTGAGGAAACTAGGTATTGTTTTCCATAGTGGCCACACCAATTTACATTCAGTCCATCAACAGTGCACCAGGGTTCCTTTTTCTCCACATCCTTACCAACATTTGTTATTTCCCCTATGATAGCTGCAAGGTCTGGC
This sequence comes from Taxidea taxus jeffersonii, assembly GCA_003697995.1. Lineage (NCBI taxonomy): Eukaryota > Metazoa > Chordata > Mammalia > Carnivora > Mustelidae > Taxidea > Taxidea taxus. The sequence goes on from RCUC01162159.1 coordinate 25,093, forward strand.
TGTGACACTTTTGTCTCATTGCTGGGAATGGTAATTTGTGTGATTTCAATTATTTTAAATCTGTTGAGGTTTGTTTTGCAGCCCAAGATATGGCCTTTCTTGCTATATTTATTATGTATGCTTAAATGGAATGTATATACTGATGTTGTGTCTTATGTTTTATAAATATTGATTATATTCTGCTGGTTGATAGTGTTGATTTCTTCTGCGTCTTTCCTGATTTTTCATTTAGTTCTGTTAATTGGTGGTAAAGGAACATTGATGCTTACAATTACAATTTTGGGTTTATCCATTTCTCTTTAGATTTCTATCAGTTTTTGATTTGCTATCTTGCAATCCCCTTGTTAGATGCATTTATGGTTGGTATATCTACTTGATAGAATGACCCTTTGTCATCATGTAACATCCCAGGCTTATAATTTTCTTTGGACTTTCTATAACTTATATTAAAAGATCCACTCCTTTTTTCTGTTTGATTAATATTTCCTTGATATATGTTTTTCTATCCTTTGATTTTCAACTTACCTATTTTGATCTATGTGAAGCAAGTTTTTTTATAGGCAAGATATGCTTGGATCATATTTTTAATCCATTTTGTCAATATCTTTTATTTATACATTTAGACCATTTACACTTAATGCAATTATTGTATTTTAGGGTTTAATTTTGTCATTTTCTTTTTTGATTTTGTTTTGTTCTCTGGTTTTTTTAAATATCTACTTACTTTTCTTCTGCTTTCTCATTAGTTACTTGAACTAACATTTTTGAGAATTTTATTTTGCTCCATTTCTAGTGTTCTCTAGCATGTCAATTTGAATTGTTTTTATTTGTAAATACTTGATCCAGGTATTACAAGATATATACATAACTTAGTAGACTATACTGGTGTTGAGATTCTTCCAGTTCAAGGCTAGTACAGAAACTTTACCTACTTTTAAGTCCTTTTGCTTTCCTCTATTTGTAATACAGTTTTCTTACATATTCTATACATATATTTGGAACCTCATCAAGCAGTATTATAATTTTTGTTTCAACTACCAAACATAATTTAAAAAATGCACAAGTAGAATTTATTTATGGATATTCTTGCTTATCATGTTGTTCCCCACCTTCATCCCTGCCATGTTTCAAGATTCCTTTTTTTTTCTGTTTTTTTCTGTCTAGAGAACTGCCTTGAGATACTATTTTAAGATGCCTGCTTGTGACAAATTCTCTTGCTTTCTGTTTTTCTAAGGATGTCTTCCTTTCTTTTTTATTTCTAAAAAATAATCCACTGGGTAGGATTCTGGGCTGACAGGTGTTTCAGCATTTTAAAAACACTGTGATACTCTATTATTAATCATTTTTCTTCATAGGTAAGGTTTCAAAGGTTTGAGTAAGATATATTCTGGAGTGGGTTTCTTTAAATTTATCCTGTTCAGAGTTCACTCAGGTTTTTTGTTTGTTTGTTTATTTCTGTTTTTAAGATTTTATTTATTTATTTGACAGAAAGAGAGATCACAAGTAGGTAGAGAGGCAGGCAGAGAGAAAGAGGGATGCAGGCTCCCTGCTGAGCAGAGAGCCCCGATGTGGGGCTGGATCCCAGGACCCTGAGATCATGACCTGAGCCGAAGGCAGAGGCTTAACCCACTGAGCCACCCAGGGACCCCGTTCATTCAGTTTTTTAAGTACTTTTTGTGGCTTGCCCTTTTTTCTCCTCTCCTGCAATGATTCTGACACAACAGGTCCTTGAGGCTCTCTTCTTTTTATTTATTTATTTGTTTAGTCTATTTTCTCTCCTTTGTTCATATTGGGTAATTTGTTTTTATCTCTGAGTTCACTTTGTTTCTCAGTCTTCTTCATTTTTTTGTTGAGTCCATCTACTAAGATTTTCATTTGGTTATTGTATCTTTCAGTTCTAAAATTTCCATTTGGTTCCTCTTTGTCTTCTACTTTTTTTGCTTAAAGCTTTATATTTATTTGCTGAAGTTTCATATAGTTTCATTTGCCTCTAGATATTCAAAATGGTTTGTAGGAATATTTTTAGCATGGCTTTTTCAAAAACTTTGTTATATAATTCTAGTATGCTTATGATTTTTGTGTTATTATTGATTCATTGCATTTTTTATTCCATTTCAGATGCTCCTGGTTCTTGGCATGATGAATGATTTTTTATTGAACTTAGACATTTTGCGTATTACGCTATGAGACTTTGGATCCGAATTAAACCTTCTGTTTTGGCCAGCTTTTTTTGGTAAAACTACTAAATGGGGTGTCACCTCATTACTGCCAGGTAGAGGCAGAGCTTCAGGTTTCTCATGGACCTCTATTAGTGATCAAGGGGGTGCTCTTCCTTACTGTTGGATAGGGATGGGAATTCTGACCATCCAAGGGGTTGACACTAGAACTGGTAGGGGTAGTTTCATTATTAACTAAAGACATGGTGAATATCATGACTCTTCTCTAGGCCTCCTTTAGCATCACTCAAGTTGAGAGAGAGAGAGAGGATGAGAGAGACTCCATTAATGCAGGTGAGATAAAAGTCCAAATCACCTAACTGATCCCTACTAAAACCACAGTAGAGAGGGTGCTTCTGCTTCCATAGAAGTGAAAGTCCTAGCTCCATATTTGATTTTCTTTGACATCCTGCATTATAGCCTCACTATAGTGGAAGTCTAGGCATTTCACATTGACTGTGCTTATATAGGTGAAGATGGATGGTTATATTTCTTTATATGTGTGTGTGCACATGTGTATGATATTTGGCTAGAGAAGAACAGTTATTGATTTAACTTGCTTTTAGTTTTTAAATTTTGTCCTGCTAAGTATCTTTCTTGATACTTTGGCTAGGGAAATAAGTTTTGTTGGAATTCTTTTTGCTTGTTACATAGATGTTTCTAGATTATCAGCCTTTTCAATACTCAGCTGGGGATATATGAGATAAAAACCCAAGTAACATGCTACCATGCCATTCCCTGTGCCCTGAAGACACCTAGTCAGTCTGCTATTTTCAATGCATTCTTAAGATTTTAATTTTTTGTTTTATATGTAACATCTACGGATTTTAATTGTACTTAACAGATGGGGTAGGGAAAAGTACTTTTCTACTCTATCCCATAGAAACAGAAGTCCATCTACCTTTTAGGAATTTTTATTAACTAAAAAAATTGCTCTTTTTTTCCCATAATGACTCTCATATTTTATCACCTTTTCATTTCTCTTTTACCAGGTGTTTCACGATCATAATTCTTTAAACTTGAGTTTATTATTATTTATTATTATTTTAAAGATTTTATTTATTTGCCAGAGAGAGCGCACATGTGAGAGCACAAGCAGGGAGAGCAGCAGGTAGAGGCTGAGGGAGAAGCAGACTCCCCACTGAGCATGGAGCCTGATGTGGAACTTGATCCTAAAACCCTGGGATCGTGATTCAAGCTGAAGGCAGATGTTTAACTGAATGAGCCACCCAGGCATTCCTAAACCCGAGTTTTATAGTAGTGATACTTAATACAGTGATTGCCATTCCTACCATTGATTTATTAAAAGTGAGGAAAAGAGGTTAAAAATTAAATGCCTTTTACTTTTTTAAGTTTTTATTTAAATTCTAGTTAGTTAACATACAATGTAGTATTAGTTTCAGGTGTACAATATACTGATTCCACACTTCCATAGAACACCCACTATGGGTGTTCATCTTAACAAGAGCCTCCACTCACTATGGGTGTTCACCCACTACTCATCTTAACAAATGCCTCCTTAATACCCATCCCCTGTTTCACCCAACTAGCACCCATCTCCCCTCTGGTAATAATCAGTTTGTTCTCTATAGTTAACAGTCTCTTTCTTGGTTTGCCTCTCTCTCTCTCTCTTTTTTTCCCTTTGCACATTTATTTTATTTCTTAAATACTGCATATGTGGGGGTACCTCAGTGGCTCAGTCTAAATGTAGAGCTCTTGATTTTGGCTCAAGTCATGGTCTCAGGATCATGAGATTGAGCCATGTGTCAGGTTCTCCACTCAGGATAGAGTCCGCTTACTCCTCTCCTTCTCCTTCTCTATTTCTGTCTGTCTCTCTCTTTCTCATAAATAAATAAATAAATAATAAAATCTTTTAAAAAATCTACATATAAGGGAAACCATATAGTATTTGTCTTTCTCTGACTTATTTTGCTTAGCATAATACTCTGTAGCTCCATCCATGTTATTGCAAATGACAAGACTTCATTCTTTTTTATGTTTGAGTAATATTCCAGTGTGTGTGTGTGTGTGTGTGTGTGTGTGTGTGTGTGTGTGTTTTATCTATTCATTAGTCAATGGACACTTGAGTTGTTTTCATATGGCTATTGTAGATAATGCTGTTACAAAACATCAGGGTGCTTATATCCTTTTGAATTAGTATTTTTTTGCATTCTTTGCATAAATACCTAGTAGTGTGATTGCTGAATCATAGGGTAGTTGTATTTTTTATTTTTTTTGTGTCTGTGCATGTATGTGTACCTCCTTAAAACTTAAAAAAAATCACAATAAAAATGAACTGCTAGAAAACTTGTGTCCTTTAAATGTTTACATTTTATATGCTATGGGACTAGAAAGCCTTAAATTCAGTGCTAATTTCTGAGGCAAGTATGTATAGAATTTCTGAGTAAGTATGTATAGAATTATTTTTAAGAGATTTTATTTTTAAGTAATCTCCACACCCAACATCGGACTTGAGCCCAAAACCCTGCAATTAAGAGTCACACACTCCAACCAAGCCAGCCAGGCATCCTAGAATGATTTTTACAAATTCTGTGTCAGTCCCAATTATATACTAAGGTTTTTTTTATAAATGAATCCATCTTTTATTTCTATCTCAATATATAGTTATATTCATTAAATAGACTTGTCTCTTAGAAGATAATGGAGTTGTTGGAAAAAAAATCTTTCACAAATAACTAGAGAAATACATTGGGAGTAGTATTGCCCAAAAAGGGATCATGGTGTAGATGAGGGCATTATGATACTAACTTCATAGAAGTAATAGCTAATATATAATATTAATATTAATGTTATATAATGTTAACTATATAATTGATACATAATTAATGTTATATAATATTAATATTATAATAGCTACTGTGATTAATATTAAGTAATAGCTAATATGCTTTCTTTCATAATTTTATCAGTAGGGATAGCTAACGTACCTGGTAACCAAATAGTCGCTTAACTGACTGGAAGTCATTGCAGTTACTTAAATCCCTCAAGTATATTCTTTTTCAAAACTTAAAAAAAAAAAGATATATTGGCATTTGGCTTTATTTTTATTACATAAACATCAAAGTTCAGTTTTTTGACATTAACAAAGTTCTTCAGTATATGCCACCATGTTCTCTGTAAAATAAAAGTATGAGATAAACAAAATAAAACCCATCACAAATCTTTTGGGCATTAAATACCTTTAATTTAGTGCCTCGTTTTATTGTTTTTAAAACGTTTAATCTCACAGATAATATTTACATGATGAAATGTAGTGCTTAAAAATAAGAAAGCATGAATTAGTGAATTTGAAATGCTATTATCATATAATGACATTTACATTTAAAAAATCTTAATATGGGTACTTTTGAAGTGTGATCAAGTGTATTAAGCATACCCCTTGCTTTATAGAAGCCCAAGTCAAACAAGTGACCCTAAATGATATGAGATATATGAATAAAAATGGAGCCAGCAAAAAATCAATTGACATACTTTCCAAACAAAAAAAAAAAAAAAGAAAAATAATAATCACATTGTCTCTTCTGAATGGTTTTGCTAATTTACATTTAGACAAGTAGACCAAGAAAATTTACTGTCTTTTGAATAGTCTCTTGATAATAGTATACAATGTCCCCCCCCAAAAAACTAAACAAGTTTAAACATTAATAATTGTGAATAGTAGTAGGTTGATGATTGATTTGAACATATTATAATAACACTCTATTTTTACTTATTGATTATAAAGGTTTATTTACTTATTTTACAGAGGTTATATATGTGAACTTGAGTAGGGAAAGGATCAGAAGGAGAGGGAGAGGGCATCTGAGTGGCTCAGTTGGGTAAGCCACAGCCTTTGGCTCAGGTCATGATCCTGGAGTACCAGGATCAAGTCCTGCATTGGGCTTCCAGCTCCATAGGGAGTCTGCTTCTCCCTCTGACCTTCTACCCTCCCATGCTCGCTCGCTCTCACTCTCTCTCAAATAAATAAATAAAATTAAAAAAAAAAAAAAAAAGGACCAGTAGAAAAGCCTACTCATTGCTGAGTGTGTAGACCAATGTGTGGCTGATCTCAGGATTCTGAGATCATGACCTGAGCTTAAATCAACAGTCAGATGCTTATTTAACTGCCTGAGTGACACAGGCGCCCCTACTTTATTTTAATAGATATGAATGCCCACACTCCTAGAACTTGCTTGGTAACTCATTTTTTTTATCTTAAAATGAAAATAAATTCATAATCTGCATTTTCTTTAGGGAAATTGCAGTAAAGTATTTCAACATATTGTGTGATTGCATTCAGAGTTATGATAATCTGATAAATTTGGGTTGGGAGGAGGAACATTTCTCCTACTGTTATGCCCTATCATGTTGAAGGAGTTCCCTGTGCTACAATGACATGAGCCTTTCCTCCAACTCTTATGCTTTCCTCCTCAGGAAAGATGAAGAAATGCTACCAATTACTATACCTGAAAGGAAAAAATAATAGACCTAGATTACCCCATCTTTCAATTATCTCCTGTTATATAATAAATAACTTCAAACTTTAGAAGTATTAAATAATTTATTACCTCAAACAGTTTTCTAGTGTCAGGAATCTAAAATCAGCTTAAATAATTGGTTTTGGCTCATGGTTTCTCATAAGATTATAATCAGTAAGTGGCTGGGAAAGTGGTCACCTGAAGGCTTGACTAGACTGAGGTATCTACTTCCAAGCTCGTGCAACTAACTAGCTCTTGTCAGAGGGCTTTATTCCCTCACTGTGTAGGCTTTTCTGTAAGGCTGCTCATTGTCAACATGACAGCTGTTTTCCACAGTGTGGCAAATGGTTTCTCTTTCTCACACACACACAGAACAAATGAAAGCTTCAGTGCTTTTTATTCTCTAATAATCTTGAAAGTGACATACCATAACGTCTGCCATATCCCATTGTTCAGTCATGCTGAGCAGTCATGCAATGTGAAAGGGTGCTACACAGTATTATTAATACCAGATGGCAAAGATTATTGCTGATCATTTGGAGGGTGTCTATTGACAAAGATTCTTTGCTTAACCAGACTTCAGTCAGCTTTCTAAATCTTCCTCTGGTACATCTGTGCATTTCCTTATAAAATCTAGTTTTAGCAAGAATTCTAATAGGTCAGTTTGACCAGAAATTCCTCATCCTCAATATCTGATTACTTTCAATATCTAATCACCCCTCAGATGAGACCTGATTACTGTGATCTGTCTTCAGCAAGAATCCTGTTAGGTTGTTTTAACCAGAATCTCCCTTATCCCTGATGTTTCCTTTTAGTAATTATCCCGTCTACCGACTCCACCTTATTCTTTGGCTCTAAATTCCCACATGTCCATACTGTAATTGGAATTGAAACTGATCTCTTTAATCTACTGCAAAAATTTACCCAAGGTGTCTCCATACCTATCACAATGGTTCTGAATAAGGTCTTGCCATCTTTAACAAGTGTCATGAATAGTTTTTTCAATACTACCTTCACTGCAGTTATGGCACTAATTACGCAGAGTTAGCATAAATGTTACAGGTTAAGGGCACATTGCCTACAAGACTTTCTTCACTTAGAACTTCAAATGAGAGCTCCAAGGTTCAGAGATTACCTGTACTTTGACCAACTAACTGCTGATTTGGTCGTTCCCTTTACTTCCTCAAGTTTGGTAATTTGTTAGAAGGATTTACAGAACTCATAAAAGGGTCATATTTGTAATTACATATTTATTATAAGGGATATAAATCAGTATCAGTCAAATGAAAATACATAGGTCAAAGTCTGGGAGGATTCTACATGTGAATCTTATATGCCCTCAGTACACATCACCCTTCCAGCACATTCATTTAAGATTACCAGAGACAGAAGTTCATTGACCTTGAGGTATGCAGATATTTTAATAGTTTTTCATGCTCTGGGCATGAGTGACTGAATCACTGGCCACTTGTTTGAACTCAATATCCAGCTCCTTTCATTTCTCTGGATGTCCACCTGATATCACTCAAAGGCTTAACCCTCTAAACACATGGTTGGTTCTTTTGGCATGACTAGTTCCCATCTTAAAACTCTCAAGGTGACTACCATGAGTCACTTTCTTAGCACAAATTCAGTGTGGTCTGAAGGGCCCACCATTACTAATAAAGATATTTATAGGAATATATTCTGTTTATTACTATGTGCTATACAATGTATAGTAGCAGATCCTATCTCTGTATTCAGGGGTGCTTACTTTTAGGAAGGTAAGTCTAAAGCCCAAATGAATATCTTTTGGTCAGGATTCTTGAAAAATGGCAAAAAATAAAAATGTGGAGGTTAAAACAAGTGTGGGATGATTGAAGATGTTATTACTGTCACTGTGCTTAGCACTATGAGTTTGATTTTTTTTTGTGGATAGTCCATTCAGACCTTGGCAAGTTGTAAAACTCAATTTGCTGGGATTTGCCTTTTATAAATGTGGGTATATGGCTGTTTGTTATATTCTATGTAAATTTTTATGAATGTCCAATATTTCATTAAAAAACGAAAAGGCACATGTATTCAAGTTAAATTCTACAATCTTACATCTTTAGTCTTTCATTAGATTCTTGCATAAATTAAATACTAAAATCTTAATATCATTCTTTTGACTAACCCTATTCAGAGTTTTATAGAATCATCAGCTCCCTACCCTCCAACATTTCCCCTCACCTACTCAAAATAGCTGCAATTATCCTAAGAATTAAATCCTTCCTTGTCTTTGAAATCTCACCAGGTAAAGCTGCTAGTTTACCACTTTTTAACCAAGGAAGTAAAGATGGGATATTTTCCCATAAGGTCTATACTTTCTTAGGCACCTGCTGCTACTCCAGAAAGCCCATTACTGATGCTTTGATCAGATCATTTGTACCGTAGGAACACAGATGTGTGTAGGAGTATTCATCATTTCTTTCTCTTAGTCCGTCTTGCAAGTGTGCTTTGATAAGTTTTAGAGTTTAGGGAACAGAGATTTTTTTTTTTTGACAGGCAGAGATCACAAGTAGGCAGAGAGGCAGGCAGAGAGAGAGGGGGAAAGCAGGCTCCCTGCTGAGCAGAGAGCCCAATGTGGGGCTCCATCTCAGGACCCTGGGATCATGACCTGAGCCGAAGGCAGAAACTTTAACCCACTGAGCCACCCAGGTGCCCCAGAGAACAGAGATTTTAAAATGTACTTATAACCTCTTTCCCTCAAGATTTTCCACATTCATGTAGGAATTTGTACCAGATATGTATTTGATTAAAAGTCCTGATGGTGTGCTCCAAATTACCTCTCCTTTAAGTAAGTGAGTAGCTATATCAAACTTGGCTTTTTATTATATCAGGATTAGTTCTCCCTGTCAGACAGACCAGTACCCTAATGAATTCTTCCCTATTCTACCCTTATCCCCTAGACTCAAGTGGAGATTCTTCAAACACAGGTTAAGAGTATAAGCAGAATGACTATGACTATTGTAAAATTTTGTTCTGACGGTATTGACTTTAACTTTGGAAAGTTTGTTGTTCCATAGTATCCTCACTTTTCTCATCCTCAAGATTCATGGATTTTATAGGTGCTACAATAAAACAACCTACAGAAGTTGTGTCTGCTTCATTTAGACAGAGTTACTGCTTTTGTGGTAATCAGGGTTTTGAATATGCTTATCACTATCGCAAAACATATGCTTGTGATTTTTTTTTTCTTATTTAATCACAAGTTGAGTTAGGGTGCAGGTACAATTTAGCAGATGTTCTTTTTAATAGGATTAACTTTCAGAAATTTTGACTTTACACACCCTCATTTCCCCTCAGATTTAACCAATACATATTTTTGGTGATTAAGACATTCGACTGAACATCTATTATTGAGTGCTTTGTGTATTCCCAGAGATAAGCATATAAACACATAAATGTAATTTAGTGAGAAATTTCCACGAATCTCAATGTGCTTAATATCTGGGGTGAGGGAGGGTTATAAGTGAATTGGTATAAAGAAAGAAAAATTGAATATCATTTGGAAATAGGTACTGTGGAAGAAAAGAAGACCAAGTGTTTGCAATTGGAGAAATTAAGGCATCTTTCTTGTAGGATGTTTCATTTGAGCTAAGCCTAAAAGGAGAAAGCTAACCTCAGGAGGCTGAGAATAAATTAGAAATAGGAAATAGATTATTACGGGTAAAATGCATAGGGACTAGATTAGACAAAAACTTAAATTTGTCTAAAGTAGTTTGGCTTATAAAATCTTGCTGTTGTTTGAGAAGGAAAATGTCTCTTTTTCTTCTTCTTCTGTGTTTTAGGTAGATAAGCTCTATAGAACAGATAGAAGGGAAAACAATGGGGGAATTAGATTAATCAGATGTTAAATTCAAAGATGGCAAGAATATTATCTTGCTCTTCCAGTTTTTTCCTTTTATTTTTCTCCTAAGCACAAATGATGTGGTTTATACCCAAAAGCTACTAAATAAATGTAGTATGTGTTATTGAAACAGAGCTATCTGAGTACAGGGATATCTATATATTTCCTTGGTGATTCTCCAGTGAGAAGGATTGCATTTTAGGATGACCATAACTACATAATTTTTACATTAAAGAGGAAATTATATTTGTACTTAAGGCAAGCTACTTTTTCTTACATTGAAAAGTTAATGATCATGAAAACGCCCATCTAGTTTAAATAGAGCCATTCTTTTTGTCTGACAAAATTAAGGGATTCCTTCTACCCATCCTTCCCACACATTGAAACATATTTCAGAATAATTAATAGGCAGAAGAGTCCTTAGAGAAGATGAAGTTTAATCTCCACAATTTACAAATGAGAAAACTGAGATGGGGTGGAAAATTTCTACTTTCTATTTTTATTTTTATTTTCTCAAACATCTAATACATTTTGAATACTAGTATATATACCAAGGACTTAGTCAGCAGAAAAAGAAGCTACATTTTAAATAACATCCTATATTGCCAGCTTTCTCCACAATAATACTGCTATGCTCAGCATGTGAGCCTGTATAACAGAGCAGATTTATTACTTTTAACAGTAATAAACTGCAAGTTTATGCTTTTTTTGAATAATTTATATTATACTTATATTGCTAAAATTTAGATTTATGTTAAAATCTGTGAGGTGATTTAGTAGGTATTTTAATAGGTTTTTTTTTTTTTTT
>ML109944.1:0-42984 GCA_003697995.1 Taxidea taxus jeffersonii
GGAATACTATGCAGCCATCAAAAGAAATGAAATCTTACCATTTGCGATGACATGGATGGAACTAGAGCGTATTATGCTTAGCGAAATAAGTCAACTGGAGAAAGACAACTACCACTTGATCTCCCTGATATGAGGAAGTGGAGATGCAACGGGGGTGGGAGTTAAGGTGGTAGGAAAAGAAAAAATGAAACAAGATGGGATCGGGAGGGAGAAAAACCAAAAGAGACTCTTAATGTCATAAAACAAACTGAGGGGGGTGGGGGGAAGAGGGGTTGGGTGAGGGTGGTGGGGTTACATCATATGTTTAAATAAAGCTTAAATAAAGTAAAAAAAAAAAAAAAAGAATATAAAGTCAGTATACTTAAAGTTAGGCTACAAGAATTGTCCCAGTACTTTGTGGACATTGATTCATGCCATCTTGATGGAACAGCTCTAATTTGGGCTTGTGACATTCTAAGTAGATCTCTTTCATGAATTCAAGATTATTTGGTATTGGCCACAGGACCAAAAAGGAAGTTGTTGACCCATCTATTTTCTACAGAAGAATTTTCTGCAATTTTTCCCTAATTACATTACTTTCTTTTCACCAACCATGAGATTTTTCAGTTGTTCACATTAATTTTTATTTAATTTTATTCTTTGAAATCCTTAATATAGTCACCTATTTTATCAGTTTACCACAGAGAGCATAATTTGTGAGTGTTCCTGTTTTGTCATGTATTTATCGTCATATCCCCTGCTAAAAGGTACAGCATCCCAGTTACTCTTATGCTAGAGATTTGCAGTTTTATGGGTAACTTGTGTCCATAATTTTATGCCAGCTAATATTTTCAGGTAGAGGAAGCAGATATACTTAAAGCTTGAATTCTGGAATGACAACAACAATAGGGCTTGAATTAGTATTAAGTCTAAGACTGAGTTGATAATCCTTCTGGGTTTCATTACTTAAGTTCCTTAATAACCACATTTAAGTTTAGCTCTTGTCCAGTTACTGATAACAGTTCTATGTTTAAGAATAGATACTATAGGGGTGCCTGGGAGGCTCAGTGGGTTAAAGCCTCTGCTTTCAGCTGGGGTCCTGATCCCAGGGTCCTGGGATCAAGCCCCACATTGGGCTCTCTGCTCGGTGGGGAGCCTGCGTACCTCTCTCTCTCTGCCTGCCTCTCTGCCTACTTGTGATCGCTGTCTCTCAAATAAATAAATAAAATCTTAAAAAAAAAAAAAAAGAATAGATACTATAAGGAACTTAGGGTCAGGATTTTATGACTTTAGCATCAGCCCATTCTTGACATTATTTTGTTTTAATATGTTGATTCTAGTAATTAAGCTCTTGCTTTGATTTCTTTAATCAGGCCCTTCTTATATCTATCTAACAGTTGAATCCTTGTGTCTTCATCAATAAATTAAGCTTTGCCTTGTTTCCTTGCACATTATCCTAGTTCCTTCTAGCCTGAGTTGCTATTTTGAATACTAGGATTTTGCCTTTTATGATTTCTCAAAGGTAGAATTCTACAACCTATTGTTAGGCCTCTCTGGTCCAGCAGCCTGATCACCTGTACTGCTTCCTGTTGCTTACTACTAAATTACTTCCTTCTTGCTCTGTGTCGTAACTTTGCTTATTGAATGGGACTTCAGCTGTTTGTAGACTGACAAATGCCTTTGATAGTTTTTCTGAATTATCTCTTCCTGATATTTAGAATTTCCCTGATTATCATCTCTACTTTTACAGTCTGTCAATCTCTGGGTCTCTACATACTACCAATAGTAAAATCCATCCTTAATCTAACAGAGTTTCTTTGTTCACAGCAGTTATTTAAAAATTCTATGTAAAGATTGGTGAGTTCTGGGAATTCAGGTGACCAACCAGTCCTGGTAAATACAGTTCCATGTTGTATTTAGGTTTAGAAACATTCAAAGCTATATTTACACTTGTATATACTTGTATACTACATAAAGGAGACAGAAAATTATAGAAGCTACTAAGCAACTAAAAGCTGCTGAATTTTTTGTTATATTTAATTTTTTTAGTAATTTTTGGAGAACTAAATCTAAAGAGACAGAAAAGTATAAAAGCACCTGTTTGTGGTAAATTATTACATTTTAAGTGATTAACCATAAGGGCAGTTTATCTCCTATCTAGCCATATCTTATGATCTCTTAAAATTATGGGAGAATGACATGATTTATTTATTAACATATTAGTTAACATTTCACATTGGGAAATACGGACTTCTTTAGTAAAATAATACAGCAAGAAAGTCTTTTTCTCAATGAACCATTTGGCTAACACAACAGAGGTCTTTTACTTAGAGCAGAGCTAAACATACCTTACTTTATGAATATCACAAATAGATCTTTTCTTTAGTTAATTAAGTATAAATGTATCTGCCTTGGAGCATAACATCTGAATAAACCAAAATAATTTTTAGATCGATTGATTTTGTTTACAGTTGGTCTTTAATAAAAGCTTATTCCTTTCACTTACTTGTGGAGCATAAGGAATAACATGGAGGACATTAGGAGAAAGAAAGTAAAAGTGAATTGGGGGAAATTGGAGGGGGAGATGAAGCATGAGAGACTGTGGACTCTGAGAAACTGAGGGTTTTGGATGGGAGAGGGGTGTTAGGTGAGCCTGGTGGTGGGTATTAAGGAGGGCACTTAAAAAGTAAAATCTATTAAAAAAGCTTATTCTTAAAGTGAAACTTGTATTTCTGATTTTATATTCCTTCTTTCCAAAGAAAGGGCTTATATTATTTTTTTTATACAACTAAAAGCAAATAGTGATTGAAGTATATTCCCTAAGTAGCTATGAGCCCTGTAACTTATGGGCTCTCATATGTTCAGTTTAAAACTTTATATGATAGATAACCTGTATGCTTTCCAAATGGTACAGTGATTTTCTAAAAGCAGATTTTATCTGCTTGTCAAATTGTGTATGATAGATAATAAATTAATGATAAATTATAATTCAGTTAACTGTTCTATTTGGTTTTATTAGAAACCATGTTGTCTATGTCATTTTAAAAGTAAGAGTTGGTAAACAATCCTATATTTTATTTATCTGTAAACTTAGGCTATTAACTTTATAAATTGACAGCCATACTTCTGTATATTGTTCCAAAGTATAGCAGCTTAGTTAATAATTTGTAGAAAGCTTTTCAGAATATATAGTAAAGCTCTAAATCTATTTGGATGAAAGGACTTTGTTTAAAAAGAAACAACAAAAAAAGATAATCTCATGTCCTCCTGTGTACTTTTTTTCAGTGCTGCCGAAGTGATTCTTCTAACACAAAAATCTGATCATGTCATTCACTACTCAAAATTATTCAGTGGTTGTTTATTCTCTATACTGTTAAATATTAACTCTCTAACATAAAAAAATCAAACTGTGATTTGACCTTTGTCTCCTAATCCATCCTATTTCCTGTCATTTATCTTTTTCTAATCAAATCATTCTGTTTGTTTTGCCTTTAACACCTCATGCTGTCTAGCATCAGGATATTTCTAGAAAAATAGTTTTTAAAAGATAGCTTTAAATGTTAAGATAACCAACTGTGGGTATGTTTACTCTCTTCAATGAAAAATATAAAAATAACGAGGTTATATAAGCTCATGGTTAGTGATATATATGAGGAGTCAGTTAGTAGAGATGGTAGTGAAAATTCCAGTAATTACAATCATAGACAGGAGTTTTAGCTACAGAATATAGAGCAGAGACCTAAAGGCCTCAGTTTGGGAATGCTCACTATTGAATTCTGGGAGAAAAATCATGTTGTGTAAGTTGGAGTTCTTGGCTACAAAACAGCCTAGACTACCTTGATTCTAAACAAAACAAAACAAAATACATTGGAAAAATTTGAAGCGACTAAATCAGCATTAAACCTCAAGGATCTAGGTTGGGTAGAAAACAAAAGATGCAACACAGCTAAGATTGTGCCATAGGAATAGTCTTCTCTAGGTACTAGCATAGTGCCATTGCCAGCAGATGCTCTCAGCCATTGTCACTGACTCTTCTGCCACTAAAAACTCCTGTTATGACTCTGACTCTGGATTCTTAATAAATGATGATAAATCTAATCCATGAGGAAAAAGATGGATCGTTCAATAAATGGTGTTGGGACAACTGGGTAGCCATCTGGATTTTAAGAAATTTAAAATGTATTCCTACTCTGTACCATATATTCCATACAGATCGAAGTTTTGGTATTTTTTTCAATTTTTTAAAAGATTTTATTTACTTATTAGAGAAAGAGAGAGAGTGAACACGAGAATCGAGAATGGGGTGGGGGGGGGCAAAGGGAGAGGGAGTCTTCCCAACTGAGCAGGGAGCCCGATGCAGGGCTCAATCCCAGGGTCCTGGGATCATGACTCAAGCAGAAGGCAGAGGCTTAACTGAGCCACTTGGTTCCCCCCAAGCATTCTTTTCAAGGATCCCTGCTTGTTTTTCATGGAAAATGGCATTTTAAGAATTTAATTTGGGCACCAAGGACGTTTGTTCCTACTGGATTAATCTTTGTTTCAGAGTCTTTTCATTTAACAGACCTGGGAAATAATTACTTTTATTTTTGAAGAGAAATATCATCATGTGTTTTACTGATACTTCTAATTCAAATTCAGTACTGTAGGGTTTTAATTTAACCCCTTTTATTTTATAGTCATATTTCCTTTCTTCCATACCTGTTCTCAAGGGAATCAAGGATGATAAAATTAGAATACTACATATTTGCTTATTTTTTAAATCCCAGAATCTATGCATGATAGTAGCAGAATGATAATACTCACATTACTGCCAACAACATAATTTCTCTAAACAGTTTTAAGGTTTCTTGTTTTCAGTTCTTTTTTTCTGAAGTATATACCACTGGGATGTACAACCTAACTGCAGAATACTTCCTCTCTTGGAATACTTCCTTTCTTATTTTACCACCAGTTAAATACACTTTGAGGTTCAATTTGATTCTAATTTAGATTTTAAGGGCTTTTATTTTTCTTTTACCTCAGTAAAATTTATCAGTCTTTCTTATCATGATTTTTTTGTTTTGTGTCATTCCCTGAACATCTTCTGCATTCCACAAATAGGTACTTTTAAATATTCATTCATGTTTTCTCCTAGTGCTTTTATGGTTTCATACTCCAAACATTAAAACTTTGATCATTGTAGAAAGTTTTGTCCAGTAGCACTGGTGTTGACCCCTGAGAAACATTATCTTTTGGTTGGACAGAGGTCTGGAGAATATGAAAGAGTAGTTAGTGAGATATAGAAAAACTAAAAGCATATTTTAAGAACTAGCAAATGATCAACTGTGTTAAAGGCTGTTGAAGGTTAAATTCAGGGGAGAACTGAAAAGTATCCATTAGATTTGCTACCATGAAGTTTATTGTTGACGTGACAACAGGACTTGTTCTGGAGTAGTGTAGTGAATAGGAGGTAAAGAAATGGAGATAGCATATTTTGGCAGGTGATCAGAGAAGTTTGGTTATGAGAGGAAACAAAAATGGATCACTATCTGAAAAGGTATATAGGTATTAGTGTATTAAAATTTGACACACATGCACACATATGCATATGTGCCACATAAGCTTATTGAAAGCATGAATTCCTGTATCTCATTGATTTATCTTTGAATCCTCTTGCACTTAAGCATTCAACAAAAGTTACTTGAACATGTAAGTCAATTAGCTATCTAACTGTATCTGAGAAAAGAATTTATTTTCTTGTTATTCTTGGAATGAGATTCTAATCCTCAAAATTTTTATATTTGCTTATGGAAAATTGCTTTTGCTTTTTCATAACCTTGAGGTGATAAGTAACAGTATACTAGACAACTTTTTATGAAAAAAAATCATCTCCCATATTTATTTTGCAACTGAGACACTTTTTAGTCTTCATGTATAAAAGGAATTTGAAGTGATGGGGGAAATTGTGTATTATTTATATTTAGAAAGATAAATCTCAGTGTGATAATCAATTTTATAATAATACTCTGAATAAAAATAGTCTCAGTTTAAAAAAAAAACACTTCATGGTGCAATAATTTCTCTAGTCTTTATAAGTATACTTGCTGGTAAAAACTAGAATGATTTAATAAAATGAATAAGTAATGTCTAGCAACTATTATGTATGTTTTAAACCTCCAGTTTTTGAATTTCTAGTGCATAGGAAAATGTACATCTTCCTCACTTTTAAATATGGTAATTGATTTCAAGGAAATATTTGCTTTTGAAATGTTTTAACTGTTTCTATGCATACTGGTATCTGTGATATTATTATATTATTAGTGTATTTTGCATTTTTTAGTATTTCTAAACAAAGTTGATTGTCTATCACAATTAAGGTCCATATGTATAAAGAATATCTAAAATATGGTACATAATAAGTTATATTTATAAATCATTATTTAATTAAAAATAAATTTGGATAACTAATGTATTTATGATGTTTAAAAACTAAAATGTAATGAAAACTATATATCACTTCCTACTAAGTAGATATAGTAGCATGCCATCATTCCTACCTTCATCTGAGAAAGAGTTCTTTTTAAGGATGCTTATCAGAAAAAACACAGAGATTCAGGTATGGTGTCAACATAAACTTTTGTGACCTTGGACTAAGATCAAACATTTATTCTGTTTCCCCTCAGTGTATTACCTTCCAATTTACATTCAAAGAATAGTTTACTAACATTAACATAAGTTTCATCAATAGATAAAGAAGATGTGGTATATATATATACAATGGAATATTACTCAACCATCAAACAGAATGAAATCTTGCTATTTGCAGTGATGTGGATGGAACTAGAGGGTATTAGCCTAAGCGAAATAAGTTAGAGAAAGAAAAATACCATACAATTTCACTCGTGTGAAATTTACAAAACAAAACAGATGAACATAGGGGAAGGGAAAGAAAAAGAAGATGAAAACAGAGAGGGAAGCAAAACATAGCAGACTCTTAACTATAGAAAAGAAAACTGAGTATTGCTGGAGGGGAGGTGGGTAGAGGGAATGGGGTAACTGGGTAATACACTGGATGTAATCAGCACTGAGTGTTGTATGCAGCTGATCAATCATTAAATTCTATTCCTGAAACTAGTAATACAATGTATGTTAACTAAATTGAATTTAAATAAAAAATTAAAAAATAAAACAAAAACAAAAAACATATAAGTTTCACTAAAATCATACCCAAAGGTGCCCCTGCCAGTGTTCTGAGTCATCCAGACCTGAGCTAAGAATTTTTTGTTTAATTGGTTATTCTTGTTTTTAAACATATTGGGCCTGCATATTTGTATTTTCTATAGGCAGGAATGGATCCAGATTTTGTGGTATCTGAAGTTTATACAATTTTGGGTATCCAATTTGAGAAACAAACAATACAAAATCATGGCTACAAAATAAAGTACCATGCACAAGTACAAGTGAAGGACCCTGGAAACCCTAAGCTTTATTAATTTTCATGGTAAAATTTCCTTCTCCTGCTGTAGTAATTATAATTTTCACTATCTTTAAGGTGAATCACTTGATTTTAAATTTATCTCTGCAAGATCATAGAACTAGAAGTGGCAAAGATATCAGTCTTATTTGATTCCAAAGCCCATATAATATAGAAATAGAGTAGAATAGAAAAATCTGTGGGCTATACAGTACTGACAAGAAAGTGCTATAACATTCTGAGAGAAGCTTTTTGTAGACCCTAGAGTCATCAGGATAGGCTTTCAGAGATGTGGCTTGAGATCAACTTTGAAGAATAGGTTATATTTTTTGAGGAACCTGCACACTATTTTCCATAGTAGCTATACCAGTTAACATTACCAACTGTGTACAAGGATTCCCTTTACTCCATGTTGTCGTCAACATATCTTTTTGATAATAATCATCCTAACAGGTGTGAGATGGTATCTCACACTGTGGTCTTGATTTGCATTTCCCTGATGATAAGTGATTTGTTGCACACCTTTTCATATACCTGGTGGCCATTTGTATGTATTCTTTAGAAAAATATCTATTCAGGTCCTTTGCCCATTTTTATTCTCTTGCATGTGGATATCCAATTTTCTCAGCACCACTTATTAAAGAAACTATCTTTCCCACTGTGTATTATTTTTTCCCTTATGTGAAATTAGTTGACCATTTATGCTTGGGTTTATTACTGGGTTATCTCTTCTATTCCATTGGTCTATGTGTCTGTTTTTATGCCAGTTCCAGTACCATACTCTTTGATGGCTATAGCTTTGTAATATAACTTGAAATCAGGAAATGTTATTCCTCCAGCCCTTTTCTTCTTTCTCAAAATTGCTTGGGTGATTTGGGGTCTTGTGTTGTTCCATATTAATTTTAGGGGTTTTTTTATGTTCTCTGAAAAATGTCATTGGAATTTTGATAAAGGATTATATCTGTATATTGTTTTGAGCAGTATGGACATTTTAGCAATATTCTTCTAATCTGTGAATACAAGATATCTTTTCATTTATTTGTGCCTTCTTCAATTTCTTCATTAGTATTTTGTAGTTTTCTGTGTACAGATCTCCGACTTTCTTGGTTAAATCTATTCCTAAGTATTTTATTTTTTTGGATGTTATTGTAAATTAGGTTGTTTTATTATTTTCTTTTCTGATCATTATTGGTATAAGGAATTTTCATATGTTGACTTTGTATCTTTTAACTTTACTGATTTCATGTATTAATTCAAACAGTTGTGTGTGTGTGTGTGTGTGTGTGTGTGTAGTCTTTAGGGTTTTCTACATATAGGATTTTGCTGTCTGTAAACAGAGATAACTTTGCTTATTCCTTTCTGATTTCAGTGCCTTTTCTTTTCTTGTCTGATTGCTCTTGCTAATAACATATGATCCAGCAACACTTATTTGGGATATATAGCTAAAGAAAATGAAATCAGTACCTTGAAGAGATGCCTGCATGTTTATTGCAACATTATTTGCAATAGCCAACTTATGGACATAACTTAAGATAAATTGATAAAACGATAAAACAGTTGTGGTATATATGTACAGTGGAAGATATTCAGCCTTAAAGGAGGAGTCCCATCATTTGCAACAACATGGATGAACCTAGAGGACATTATGCTTAGTAAAATAAGTCCAGACACATAAAGAAAAAAAAACTATGTGATTCACTTATGTGTGGAATCTAAAAAAGTTGAGTATGTAGAAGCAGAAAATAGAATGATTGTTAACAGGGATGGGAAGGTGAAGGAAATGTAGAGATTTTGGTCAAAGGGTAAAAAGTTGCAATTGCATAGCATGAATAGGTCTAGAGATCCAGTGTACAGCATGATGACTATAGTTAAGAATACTATATTGAATACTGGAAATTTGCTAAGATTGTAGATTTCAGGTGTTTTCATCGTTAAAAAAATAGTAACTATGTAAAAAAATAGTAACTATGTGAGGATATATGTTAATTAACCTGACTATAGTAATCATTTCACTGTATCCTTATATCAAATCATGTTTTATACCTTTTAAAGATTTTATTTATTTATTTGACATAGAGATCACAAGTAGGCAGAGAGGCAGGCAGAGAAAGAGAGGGAAGCAGACTCCCCGCTGAGCAGAGAGCCCGATGTGGGACTCAGTCTCAGGACCCTGAGATCATGACCTAAGCCAAAGGCAGCGGCTTAACCCACTGAGCCACCTAGGCGCCCTGTTGTATACCTTTTATAATGGTGTATCAAAGTATACACTTTTATAAAGGTCTGTTTTTAATTAAAAAATTTAAATATAAAGAATATAATTGGCTAAATTCATATACTCATTCAAAAAATATTTATACCTACTCTGGAGGAGTGTATCTAAATACTGTATCACCTCAACCTTAAATAATTGGGAATAACCTCTTTAGAAAAAAAGGAATACATAATTATACATAAAAATTTGTGTACTGGACCATGGAAGGAAATCAGAAAATAAGGGGCCATGAAAAATAAAGTTAATTAACCTGACGATAACTTATCTCTTACTACAGTTTAGGAGTACAGATTTTATATGCAATATTTACTCTTTTAGGGGCACTGTGGAATTCTCATCATATTGTATAAGTTTGCTTGACATTAGTGTTATTGACTACCTGCAGAAAAATAATATTTTAAATACTTTGAGAGACTTTTTGGTATCATTTAGTCATATTGGGACTGTTCCCTGTGTGTTCCTAAATAAACAAGAAGGTCCTATTTTTAAAAATGATAAAAAGTAGAAAGCCAAAGAGAGTTAGGAATAAATTATTATAGTGTCAGTAGCTTAACATCTTATACATGTAGATATTCTTTACATAGTTTGATATTTATGTTTTAAAATGTGATATGCAAAATGAATATCCATCAGTAATTTTCCTATAATAAAAGTGCCTTTAGTTACCCAGCTGTGAATAAGTTAAAGTGTTGCTCATCAGCAGGTTTCTATATGTAGATTTCTATGAAGCTCATTTATTTTATATCCCAAGCTATTCTATCCATAATTGCTTTTATGTGTCACAACATTATACTAATGAGATCCATTTGTATGTAAAGTTATTAATTTATTTTCATTTTGTTACAGCTAGTGACCACTATTTTACAGGAATTTTTAGACTTGATTATTGATGCTTGTTATTTTACCACATGGAAGTAACTTTGTATATGTTAATTAAATTAATTCACATACAGATTGGTAATTTTTCAAGATTACCAAATACACTGGATGAACAAGGGTCATAATTAGAACAGAAGGAAGAACTTTAGGTTGACATACATAATGAACAGTATCTTTTATCCTAAGATAGGTTTAGACTCATGCAACAATTCCACTTCAAATGTATATCTTCCTCAGAGTTTCTAGTTGACCATAAGGTGTCAAACATAAAATATAGTTCTTACCAACTCATATAAAAACAGTAAAGGGTCAGGAAATTCCAAGTAAATTGAAATAGTAGAGAATAGAATTGTGCAAGCAACTTGTATTTGTTCTATAGTAGTGAATAAAAGGAGCAGCAAAAGCAGTTCAGGCCCCAAGTTTAAGGTTCTGACTCTTTTCATACCATTTTTGTGTGGAGTTGCTAATAACCAACAAACAGAGCTGTGTTTTGCTCACTTCCACTTTTATTTGCCCCTAGGTGTCCTTGTTGAGGATTTAATAATATGAAATGGCAAAAAAAGACGTAAATTGTTAACTTTTAAGTAAATTAAAGGTAATCAGTTATGTTCTTTTTATCATTTAAGATTTTTCAAATCAACAACAATAAAAGAATGTCACTAAAATAATGGAGCACATTGAAAAATTCCTTCAATTTAAGAAGAGGAACTTGGGTTCAAGAGAAGTTAAGTGACTTAGCTAAGGTTGTGCAACATGTCAGTAAGAGAACTTCAACCAGTTATTAAGCTACTCCTCTATACCAAAATGTCCCAGTTAATTGCTCCATTATAAGGAAGAACTATCAGAATATAATTGGGTACCTGGGTGTAAGGATGTATTTAATTTCATCATGAGATGATGGTAAACTAATAAATGCAAGAAGCTTAAGAAATTTGCACTTGAGAAAAATTGTGGTAAGCAAGTGTGGAGTTGGAAATGACTTTAAAAAGAATCTCATACAGATCAGTTCTTTTTTTTTTTTACAAATGAGGAGACAATAACGATTAAGTGATTTGCCCAAAATGTTACACACTGTTCTAGAGCAACTATGATAAGGCAGCTGTAGTACCTTGGTTAAGAACCTACATTTTAATGCCAGGCCTCCTAGGTTGATATTTTGGCATTTACATCAGTTGTTTGAACTTGGACAAGTCATATAATTTCTTTGTACTTGAGTTTCCTCATCTGATAATACTACTTATTAATTCATAAATTTTAATTTTTTAATTCATAAATTTTATGAAGATTAATAATATATGTAAAGCACTCAGGACACTGCCTAACAGGTATAACTGTTCAGTAAAAAAAGCTTTGATCTTAGTGCTGTATTTAAATATTGTATGGTAGAGTTAACAATCTTTTTTTACCTTGATTTGCTCAGTTAGTGAGAGAACCTCAGCAAGACACATGATGTCTACAGTTGTCACCTAGTGTTTTTTTCAGTCATACCAAATTGTTTCTTTTGCCTCAGATTTATTATTGTCATCATTTGTGGAAGGCTTTTTTAGTTTTATTCTCTAAATAGTTTTAACATTTAACAATTTTAACATTCTCTAAATAATTTTAACATTTAACAATAGTTTTAACATTTAGCAAGACAAATGAAAATTGATTCACCTCACCTTTAAAGTATGCTTAACAGAATGCATTCATTTTATCATTGGCATTGCCATTTGTTTTTATAAAGAGAAATAACCAAAAAAAAATTGCTATTTTATTCACTATTTTTCCCATGTACCTATAGTTTGAGTAATATAATTGTACAGTAGTTGCTGAATGAGTTATACTTTTTCATTTGCTGCTTATTTACTAGTGTTTCAGTTCAACTTTAGGGGCAGTGATCACAACCATTTTTAAATTGATGAGACAATTTAACTTGGGATTAACAGTGGATATGACTGAAAGAGACAAGCCTAAAATAGTGTGAAACATTAGTCTTGTTCTCTTTCTTATGTAAGAGAAGCCAGAATTTTATGTTTGTCTGTGAACTGGAGAATCCAGGGCTATATGTGGAGGGCCAGCATCACAGAGATAAATGGTTTTGGTTTCACACAAAAACTCAAAATCCTAAAATCCATGAGCACTGTAAATTAAATACTTTGAGGTTCTTTTGAATATTGGTGTCTTGAGCTTCAGAGTCTAAGGTCCCAGGACAATTATGTCCCTGCTTTTAACCACATAAATTTCCTTTACAGAGAAGAAAAAAATTTCATTAATAATTAGGTACCACTCTTCCCTGTAGAACTGTTTTCCTAATATTGTGACAGTTGAATTTTTATGTCCTCCACTTGTAACTTCTAATCTTTGGAGTAATGAGAAGCTATGAAAAAACACTGATGTCAGGAGGTTTCAGTAGCCATGCAGTTGGTTAAATAGATGCAGTTTCATCATTGCTGAAGAATAAAATAGTACCTCATAAAACTTTCCTGGAAAATTAATTGGAATTCCTATAATAAAGAAGTACTATTACATGGATTTAAAACAAAGCCAGTAGCAGTAATCATAGAATTGATATTTTAAGATCTAAAATTGTGTTGAAACGCCATTTAGATACTATGGTTATTGGGACAATATGCTTTTAAACATTTTTATTAATGATTTGGATGTGAAATAACTATGAAAATGTACAGATAATCAGGATGTGCTGTGGGCATAAATATAAGGAAATAATTCAGAAAGAGAGGCTTAAGGATTGGGTGAATAGATGAGGTAACAAAAAGTGATATACTGTACAGAAACGCAACCAGAGGTCTGGGGAGAGAAATAATACACCAAGCAGGATGACAACCTAAAAGATTAAATAACATCTTAAAGACAGGAAATTAGATAGGATCTGTGAAGTAATTTTGTTCCAAAAATAAATAAATAAGTATATTCATGACAGAAGCATGAGGTAATTTACAGATTATATATACTAAAATGTCACATCAAAATTAGGAAATTGTACTCTCATTCAGCATAAATGGATTTACTCAAAAATACTTGCAGAAGTTGGAAGGTGGTGGTGGAGTAGGAGAACCCTAGGCTCACTTCATCTCATGAATAAAACTGGATAACTATCAAATCATCCTAAATACCTCAGAAATTGACCTAAAGACTGGCAGAACAAACTCTACAACTAAAGGGAGAGAAGAGGCTACACAGAAAAAGGTAAGAAGTATGGAGACAGTTTGGCAGATAGAGGGATGGTGCTGCTGCCATGAGGAGGGAGCCACAGTCATGGAGAAGGGTGGAGAGACACATTAGCCATAGGGGAGCACACATGGAAAAAGAACCCCCAAGGAATCAGCTTGGAAACTTGGAGAGACTGAATTTTGTGAGTTCTTGCAAGCAGAAGGTCTTAAAGTCTGGAGGTTTAAAGGGCAGTGGGCTTGGCAAGAGGGCACTGGGTCTGCTCTAGGAGAGAACACAGGAAAATAATCTGCAGACATACAGCATGGAAACAGTGATCTAAAGAATGCCTGGGGCACACATGGAGGCATTATTCATGGAGAGACCCCACTAGGAATAAAGGAACTGGCCAGTGTCATTTCCTTCCCCCAACCCTCAGCATAAGCACAGGACCATGTTCAGGAAACAGTGTAGCACCCACACTTGCTACATAATTTGCTTGCACTAAGTCTTACCCCCTTACACTCCAGTGGAACTATCATTCTCAGTCAAACTTGCCTCAGTCCCAACGTGGCAAGCACCCTCTTCCAGAAAGCCAGCTTACACTGTGTCTCCTGACAAGGGAGTTTTGTGGTGCCTTAGTTCTGGTGGAGGTGGTGACGGGTCTCATTTCACAGACTTAGTTAAGATGAACCACACAGGGACCAAACAGTGCCCACAACAGGGGAAGAGAGCCTCTACAGTTTACTGACCTGAAGGATAAAGTGGCCCAGACAAAATAGCAGAGCACACACAGCATGCTTTGGAGACACTCTCAGGAGTGTCAGGCCCTGGGGAATGGGGAACACCACACTGTAAAGCATTTCAGGATCTCTTTTTCATAAGGCCATTACCTTCAAGAACAGGAGATGTAGCTGACTATACTAAGGCACAGAGACTTAGACAAAATGAAAAGATAGAAAATTATCCCAAATGAAAGAATGGGATGAGGCCACAGCCAGAAATCTAAGCAAAACAGATTTGAGTAACATGCCTGACAGAGATTTTAAAGTAATGATCATAAGGATATTCACTTGGACTTAAGTAATGATCATAAGGATATTCATATGAACTTAAAAGTGGAAGACATGAATGACACCCTTAACACAGAGATAATTAATAACATAGCAGAGATAAAGGGCTCAATAAATAAAATGAGAAACATGCTTGATAGAATGAATAGAAGGATGGAAGAAGCAGAGGAATGAATTAGTGACCTAGAAGACAGAGTAATGGAAAGTAATCAAGCTGAACAAAAGATAGGGAAAAGGATTATGCATAACCAGAATAGAATTAGAAAACTCAGTGACTCTGTCAAACACAGAGTTTGTGTTTATGGGAGCCCCAGAAGAAGATTTATATTATCTTGTAACATATAAGATATATATCACATATATCTTATTTATAAGATATTTATATCTTATATAAGATTTATATAATTTAATAATGGGAGCATTTAATTTATATTTATATAAATACAAACTTATATTTTATATTATGGGAGTCCCAGAAGAAGAAGAGAGAAAAAAGGGGGCAGGTAATTTATTTGAAGAGATAATAGCTGAAAACTTCCCTAATATGGGGAAGGAAACAGATATCTAGATCTGGGAGGCACAGAGAACACCCATCAATATCTACAAAGAAGACACACAACCAAGACACTGTAATTAAATTGGCAAAATATAGTGAAAAAGAAATATTTATAAAAACAGTAGACAAAAAAAGACAGTAATTTATAAGGGAAACCCTTAAGGCTAACAGAAGATTTTTCAACAGAAACTTTGCACACCACAAGAGAATGGCATGATCTGTTCAAAATACTGAATGGGGAAAATCTGTAGCCAAGAGTACTCTATCCAGCCAGGCTATCATTCAAAATAGAAGGATAAATAAAGACTTTACCAGATTAAAAAAAAAAAAAAACTAAAGGAATTCATGACCACTAAACCACCCCTGCAAGAAATATTAAAGGGACTCTGGGTAGAAAAATAGGGACCAAAAGTGAGAGTATAAAGGTAGAAAACATAAAAGAAGTAACAATATTTCTGTAAAATATCAGTCAAGAAACTCACAAAATTAAAAGATATAAAATATAACAACATATACCTAAAACATGGGGAGGAAAGGAGAAAAAAATGGGCTCAAACTTAAACAACCATCAATTTAATAGAAACTGCTATGTAGAAGAGTTCATATGTAAGCCTAACAGTAACCATATAGCAAAACCCACTAATACGTATGTAAAGTATAAAGATAAAGAAATCTAAATACATCAATAAACAAATGAAAAAAACATGAGAAAGCCAAAGAATCAGAGAAAATCTTCAGAAACAACTACAAAACAATAAAATATCAATAAATACATATCTATTACTTATAATTACCTAGAATGTACATGGACTCCAATCAAAAGACATAGGCTAGACAGAATGGATTTAAAAAAAGATCCATCTATATGCTGCCTACAAGAATTATTTTAGACCTAATGACAGTTGCATATCGAATGTGTGAGGGTAGAGAAACATTTATTATGTGAATGGATGTTAAAAAATAAGCCAGAATGGGAATACCTACATTGGACAATCTAGACTTTAAAACAAAGGCTGTAACAAGAGACAAGGATACTATATAATCATAAAGGAGACAATCCAACAAAAAGAAATAGCAATGATAAATGTTTATGCATTCAGTATTGGAGTATCCAAATACCTAAAACAGTTAATAACAAACATAAAGGAAATAATCCATAGTAATACAATATAGTAGGGGACGTTAACACCCTACTTACATCAATGGACAAATCATCTAAACACAAAACAAGCAGGAAAACAGTGGCTTTGAATGACACATTGGATCAGATGGATTTAACAGATATATTCGGAACATTCCATCCTAAAACAGCAGAATACACATTCTTTTCAAGTACACATAGAACATTCTTTATAATAGACCGCATATGAAGTCATAAAATAGGCCTCAAAAAGTTCAAGATGGACATCATACCATGCATCTTCTCTGATTGCAACATTGTGAAACTAGAAGACAACCTCAAAAAAAATCTAGAAAGACCACAAATACCTAGAGATTAAATAAGATGCTACTAAGCAGTGAATGGGCCAACCAGGCAATTAAAGAAGAAAAAAAAGTAAATGGAAGCAAATGAACATGAAAATGCAATGGTCCAAACCTTAAGGATGAAGGAAAACTGATTCTAAGAAGGAATTTTATAGCAATACAGCCCTATCTCAAGAAGAAAGGAAAATCTCAAGTAGACAACCTAGCTTTTACACTTAAAGGTGCTAGAAAAAGAACAACAAACAAAACCTAAAACCAGAAGAAAGAAGGAAATAATAAACATTAGAGCATCAATAAATTATATAGAAAACAAAACCATAATCAATGAAACCAGGAACTACTTCTTTGAAAAAAAAATCATTAAAATTGGTAAACCTGTAGCCAGAGTTATCAAGAAAAAAGAGAAAGGGCTCAAATAAATAAAATCACAAATAAGAGATGAGAAATAACAACCAATGTCACAGATATGTAAACAATTGTGAGAACATTATGAAAAACTATATGCTAACAAATTAGACAACCTAGAAGAAATGGTTGAATTCCTAGAAACATATCAACTAACAAAACTGAAACAGGAAGAAAAAAAAATGTGGACAGACCAATAACGAGTAAAGGAAATTGAATCAGTAATCAAAAAACTCCCAACAAACAAAAGTCCAGAACTAGGTAGATAGTTTCACAGGCGAATTCTACCAAACATTTAAAGAAGAGTTGATACCTATTCTCAAACTATTCTAAAAAATAGAAAAGGAAGGAAAACTTGCAGATTTATTCTGAGGCTAGCATTACCTTGATACCAGAACCAGATAAAGATACCACTAAAAAGGAGTACTCTAGGTTAATAGCTTATGTTTATGATAAATGTAGATGCAAAATCCTCAACAAAATACAAGCAAACCGAGTAGAACAATACATTAAAAAGTCATTCACCACGATCCAGTGGGATTTATTCCCAGGTTGCAAAGATGGTTCACTATTCACAAATCAATCAAGGTAATATGTCACATCAATAAGAGAAAGGATAAGAACCATATGATCCATTTCAATGGATGAAGAAGAAACATTTGACGAAGTACAACATCCATTCATGGTAAAAACCCTCAACAAAGTAGATTTAGAAGAAACAAACCTCACCATAATAAAGACCATATATGAAAATCCATAGCTAACATTATCCTTAATGAGGGAAAACTGTGATTTTCCCCTAAGGTCAGGAACAAGACAAGGAAGTCCACTCACACCAATTTTATTCAACATAGTACTGGAAGGTCTAGAAACAATAATGAGAAAACAGAAAGAAATAAAAGGCAGCCAAATCATTAAAGAAGTAAAACTTTAACTGTTTCCAGATGACATGATTCTATATATAGAAAACATAAAAGACTCCACCAAAAATCTGCTAGAACTGATAAATGAATTCAGCAAAGTTACAGAATACAGTGTATAGAAATGTGTTTTTGTACACCAATAATGAAGCAGCAGAAAGAGAAATTAAGAAAGCAGTCCCATTTACAATTGCACTAAAAGTAATAAGATACCAATGGACTGGACTTCCATACTCACAGACTGGAAGAAAAAATATTGTTAAAATGTGTATACTACCCAAATAAATCTACACATTTAATGCAGCCCCCACCAGAATACCATTTTTCACAGAGCTAGAACAAATAATCCTAACGTTTATATGGAACCAAAAAAGACTTCAAATAGGCAAAGCAATCTTGAAAATGAAGAACTGGAGGTATCACAATTCCAGACTTCAAGTTATATTACAAAGCTGTAGTAATCAAAACAGTATAGTACTGGCACAAAAATAGACACATAGATCAAAAGAATGGAATAGAAAACCCAGAAATAAACCCACAACTATATGATCAATTAATCTTCAACAAGGCAGGAAAGAATATTTAATAGGAAAAGGATAGTCCCTTCAGGAAATGGTGTTGGGAAATCTGGACAGCAACATGCAAGGAAAGAAACCGGACCATTTTCTTATACCATACACAAAAATGAATTAAAAATGGATTAAAGACCTAAATGTGAGACTTCCTGAAACCATAAAAGTCCTAGAAGAGAACATAGGCAGTAACTTCTTTGACATCAGTTGCAGCAACTTCTTTCTAGATGTTTCTTGAGGCAACAGAAACAAAAGCAAAAATAAACTATGGGGACTACATCAAAATAAAAAGGTTCTGCTCAGTGAAGAAAACAATCAACAAAACGAAAAAACCTATGGAATGGGAGAAGATATCTGCAAATGATGTATACAATAAAGGATTAATATACAAAATCTATAAAGAACTTAACTCAACACCACATATCCAAATAATCTAACTAAAATTGGCAGAAGACATGAGCAGATATTTCTTCAAAGTAGGCATGCAGTTGGCCAACATCAAATGAAAAGATGCTCAACATCAGTTATCATCAGGGAAGTGCAAATCAAAACTACAATGAGATATCACTTCACCTGTCAGAATGACTAAAATCAACACCACAAGAAACAAAAAGTGTTGGAGAGGATATGGAGAAAGAGGAACCCTCTTGCACTTTTGGTTGGAAAGCAAACTGGCATAGCTACTATAGGAAACAGTAGGGAGGTTACTCAAAATATTAAAAATAGGGGTGCCCGGGTGGCTCAGTGGGTTAAAGCCTCTGCCTTCAGCTCAGGTCATGATCCCAAGGTCCTGTACTCTCTGCTCAGCGGGGAGCCTGCTTCTTCCACTCTCTGCCTGCCTCTCTGCCTACTTGTGATCTCTGTCAAATAAATAAATAAAACCTTTAAAAAGAATGTTAAAAATAGATCTGCCCTATGACCCAGCAATTGCACTACTGGGTATTTACTGAAAAAATACAGAAACACTAATTCAAAGATATATGTGCACCTCTATGTTTATAGTAGTCTTATTTACAATAGCCAAAATATGGAAGCAGCCCAAGTGTCCATCAATTGAGGAATGGATAAAGAGGATATGGTATGTATGTACGTGTGTGTGTATAACGGAATATTATTCAGCTATAAAAAAGAATGGAATCTTGCCATTTGCAATGATGTGGATGGAGCTAGGGAGTATAATTCTTGGTGAAATAAGTCAGAGAAAGATAAGTACCATACAACTTAACTCATGTGTGGAATTTAAGAAACAAAACAGTGAGCAAAAGGGGGAAAAAGAGAGTGAGAAACAGACTCTTAACTATAGAGAACAAACTGATGGTTACAAGAGGGGAGATGAGTGGGAGGGTGGATGAAATAGGTGATGGGGATTAAGGAGTGCACTTGTGTTGAGCATTGGGGTGATGTATGGAATTTTTGAATGACTGTTTTGTACACCTGAAACTAATATAACACTCCTTACTAACTAGAATTCAAATAAAAATTCAAAATAAAAAGAAGTGCTTGCATATATCTGAACACTAATGATTGTCAGCATATTTAAAGGATTAAAAAATAATTCCAAGATATTTTGAGGCACAGGCATTCAGGAATGAAATAAAGTTATACATTAATTAGACTAAGTGTAGACTAAATTAGTATGTTTTTTCTATGAATATAATGTTAAGTTAGCTAACATTTATTGTTTACAATGTGTTATATACTATAGTAAGTGTTTTACATGTTTGCATTGTGTTATTAAATAGTCATTGACCCTACAAGGAAATGGATGGTTAGAGGGTTATAAGATTTACTCAAGATCAAATAATTCCTTGTGGCATAAGCAGAATTCAAACACTTGTCCATTAAAATAGTATATACAATCTTAGACAATCTCTAATTAACAGATTGTGTAGCTGTAATATAACTATCAACATAGGAAGTTAATTTGAGTATTAATAGCTGTATAATTTGTGATAAATATTCAGAGATGTACAAACAATGCAGTTTACCTGAAAATGAAACTTTAAGATTTGGATTGATTTTGATTAACCTCTGAGATCTGCCCACATTTTCTAATATTTTTTCTATTACTTCTCTTATTAACTTTATTCTAATTTGCATTTCCCTTCCTGAATCAGTCCTGCAATTTATTCTTTGTTCTTTCTCTTTGTCCTCTTTTAAATGCTGCTCCAATATGCAGCCTATTTCTACCTCTTGTTTAGGGCACTGTAATCCTTACCTTCTATCTTGCTCCCAGTCCCACATATTATTTCTATTTCAGTACCTAAGAAATATTTATCCTCATTTCCTATCTTTAATTCTGGAAGTTAGATGTCCAAAATTGTAGTTACCTTAGGCCTATAAAATACATACTCAGATGGATGGGATACCGTTAAATAATGTATAGAAAAAACAAAAAATAGTAACTGAGTTCAGTAATATTAAAAACATCAGTTCAGCTGTTTAGCTTATTTTCCATAAGATAAATACACTAACTTTAAACAATTGACTTATTGAGGTTTTTAATTTAACTGATTCAATTGATTAGATATTTTATGTACTAATGAAACTTCATAATGTAGACACACTAGATGCCAGTAACACCCTTCTCAAGTTGTGTTTATCAAAAATATTTCCTCAGCACTAAGGGGTCAAAATTAGTAAAGGTATAGACTAACATTAATTTTTATTAGAAATCCATTCAATTTAATTCTAGACATTAAGAATTAGTGAATTAAGTGAAAGAGTCAGAGAAACAGTTTTGTGTGAAAGTATACAATTTCATTATGAATTACCATTAAGCTGTTCATTTAGATTACAAGGATATTAAGGGCTAAACAGCTTTGAAAACACCCAGATTATTTATTTATTTAATCTTACCTGATATCTTATCCCACACTTACCTGAATACTTATGTAACGCACAATATTAAAAATAGATACCAAATAAGGAACTAAACTGGAAGAAGAAAGCATAATGTAATGAAACAGTCCATGAACTAGGGGCCACAGAAAGTAGCATTACCCACTAATACTATCTAAAGTAGTAAGACTTTCCTGATGTGTGGAATTTTATTTAATAAAAGTATCAAAACTTAACTATATGTTTGTTGTAACTAGAGGAGGAAGTCAGACCAGACAAAATGCTGGAGGTGGCAAGCTGGCCCCCAGATCAGTAGGTTAACCAAACCAATGGAATAAACGGAGATGAAGTTTCTGTGCTGGAAATCATTCTTGTCTCTGTTTTTTTGTTTTGTTTTGTTTTTGTTTTTGTTTTCTCAGACTTCAGAATCCTTTAACCATAAAAATTATATAACTTCCCCTTCAGATTAAGATCCATGAAGAATATTTTGATAAAATCCTCTTAAAGGAAGTGAGAAGATCTATTCTTTATGAGATCTAAATATGTCTTCTTGTTCAAGGATGGATATCAGAAAAACTAAAGTGAAACCTATCTATACAAAGGTTCTACAAATAAATAGGTAGAGAAAACTTTAGCAATAAAAGCCTGAATATTATTTCTGAGAAAGGTGTTCTTTTTTCTGTGGTGATTTATAGATTGTGATTTATGTTCTCAATAAAATTCAAGATTGGGTTTCATGAGATAAAAATGAAGATTAGACAATAAACTAATATATAAAGGGACCTAATTTTGAATAGGCAGAAATATAAGAAAATTAATAATGCTAAATCAGTTTTCAAATCCAAAGAATGGAAGCCATACTGAAGAAAAAAAAATCAGAGATAGAAGAAACACTTAGAATTTTTTGCTCAGAATATAAAGGAAAAGACAGATGAAAATAGATGGTAATATATATGGAGGTTAGAAACATCTTTTATAATAACAATTTCCAAGAAAGAGATAAGAATAAATGAAACAGAAGTATTGTTATGCAGTCAGATACCTCAGTGATTAATTAGGACAAAGAGCCAAACTGAAAGTAATGACAAAGCCTTTATTTATTTACTGGAACAATGCAAGTAAGAGGCAAAAAGAAGGTGCACCTCCCAGTGTTCCATTTTCCCTACTGAATGTGACCAGTCAAGAGTGAGGTAGTTGCAACACAGACTGGGGTGAGTGGGGTAATGGTGGAAATGTTGCACTGCTGAGGAGCTCCAAGTAAAAGATTCCTGCTACTTTATAAAGGGGAATGAGAACAGGGCAAATGGCTAGACTGGAAAAGAACCAAGTTAGAGTGAAGAATGTCTCAGCCATTGCTCTCCATAAGGAAGTTCTGGAGAAGTGCTTGGTAAAGGAGGCACCTGGACTAGGAATGCTGATGTACATATGATGATGGCTGTCAGAGGAGCCTGAGTCCTTGACTGTGGCTCTTTGCAGGAAACCGTAATGCACTTACTGTGCACTGAATCTAATATGTTGAGAGTGGTGTCCCCATGATGTAATTGCCTATGATTGGATCTGAAAAATCACACATAGGATTTTGGTTTGGATCCAGCCCTTCTTTGAATTTTAAGTATAATATAAAAACTTATCTAAAAAAATGGGAGTAAAACAGGTTAAGTAAAGTGAAGAAAAATCATACCAGCCCAAAACTTCTTAACTTTAAATGCCAGAAAACAAGGTAGTGGTAGAACAATAGCTACAAAACTTTTAATTTTACAAAATATTTAATTTTGTAAATTAAATACCAGTATTCATTAAATACTTTCCTGATCTTGGAAACAAATCAAACAAATTTGTTTCAGCCAACTAAAAGAAAATCAAACTAAGTAACTCAAGATTGGAAATGTCACACTGAATAGCAAAACCATTTGAAGTAATAAAACCCAAAGAATTGTAAACAGAGTATGTCACAGAATGTAAAGGTTATCATTTTGAAGGAAATAGTTCATTTATGTAAAAATTTAAAATATAGTGGCTCTGAAATCTAGAGTATGCCATCAAAAATTCAAAAGTAAAAATACCTCTATTTCTTCATTTTACATATAGAAGGCTTTAATAGATACTTGCTTCACCCTTTATATTGAAGAAATGTAACCTCTAGTAGACTAAAAAATGGGATTTATAACTTCCAAATTCCTAGAGAAAAGAGATTCCAAAGAAAATAGTCCATATAGTGAAAGATAGAACCAAAGGAACAGTAATGTAGAATAAAATATATAAAACATAAAAGGAGCTCTCATAGGTAAGAAGAAACATAAATATAAATTAAATATATCTAATAAAAGGCAAAATTTCTCAAATTGAGTGAAAACTCAGAAGACACACATAAAATACTGATATACTAAAAAATATTTAAAGCAAAAAATAAGGGGGTGCCTGGCTGGTTCAGTCAGTAGAGCACAAGACTCTTGATCTTGGAATCGTGATTTCAAGCCCCAATGTTGGGTGTGGAGCCCACCTAAAAAAAAAAAAAAAAAAAAAAAAACACACACACACACACACCAAAGCTAAAGCGAAAATACAAAAGCAAAAAATAAAATGCAGGAATGAACTAAGATTCTATATATATGCAAATTGAAATAAAGTAGAATACAAATT
Organism: Taxidea taxus jeffersonii; assembly: GCA_003697995.1. Classification (NCBI taxonomy): domain Eukaryota; kingdom Metazoa; phylum Chordata; class Mammalia; order Carnivora; family Mustelidae; genus Taxidea; species Taxidea taxus. Next base: position 24,226 of record ML109944.1, read on the forward strand.
TTTTCAAAGTATGTATTACATTAATTAAGATGGTCATTCTTAATTTAAAAATGATATAGTGTTTGATGAACATACAACTATTATATACACAGTGGACTCTTGAACAATGTGGGGGTTGGGGCATGGACCTCCTGTGCAGTTGAAAATCCACATAGTAATTTTTTTTAAGATTATTTAAGAGAGAGAGAGAGTGAACACATGAGTGGGGGGAATGGCAGAGGGAGAAGGAGAGAATCTCAAGGACTCCATACTGAGCGTAGAGCCAGAGGCAGGCTTAGTCTCACAGCCCTAAGATCATGACCTGAGCTAAAATCAGGAGTCAGATGCTTAACGGGTGGAACCACGAGCAGTTGCCCCTCCACATGGTAATTTTTAACTACCAAAAAACTTAATAGTCCACTATTGACCAAAAGCCTTGCGGATCACATAAGCAGTTAATACATATTTTGTACATGATATGTGTTATATAATGTATTCTTACAATAAGTTGGCTAGCAGAAAGTAATTGTTATTAAGAAAATCATAAGGTAGGGGCACCTGAGTGGAAGTCAGTTAAGCCTAGACTCTTGATTTCAGCTCAGGTCATGATCTCAGGTTTGTGACATCAAACCCTGCATTGAGCTCCACACCAGGTGTGGAGCCTGGTTGGGATTTTCTTTTTCCCTCCTCTCTAGCCCTCCCCACCCCTGATTGCTCATGCTCTCTTTAAAAAAGAAAATCATAAAATAGAGAAAATATATTTAAAGTATTATACTGGGGCACCTGGGTGGCCCAGTTGTTCAAGCATCTGCCTTCCACTCAGGTCATGATCCCAGAATCCTGGGATCAAGCCCCACATCAGGCTCCCCGCTCTGTGGCGAATATGCTTCTCCCTCTGTCCGTCCTTTCACTCATGTTCTCACTCTCTCTCAAATAAATAAATAAAATCTTTACAAAATAAAATATGGTACTGTATTGATAATGTAAGTTTATGTTGTCTGTTTACAAGATGAATTGTCTATCACTACCTACATCAATTTTATCTTAATGTGATATAAAACCCTGTAGACATTATACTTATTTCTAACACTAAACACCAAAAATCAAAGGATAATGTGAAAAATAAATTAGTATTTAAGGTATAATGATTCATGCATTCATAATGAAGAAGCAGTAATATGATTACTTTATGGTAGCACAATATAATCAATACAATTGCTTCATAGCAACCTAACCTATACAATGATGAATTGTTACAAAATTTTTATGGCATATACTATTACAGTTATTTTCATAATATAGTATTGGAAACATTGTTACATTAAAAAAAAAACTTCCTGTGATGATACCCTAATGCTCAGTTTCTCCCAAATATGAGAGAGAGGGACATACTGTATGGTAATGTAATTCTTTAAAGTTATAAAACAGTAGGAAAGATAACACATTATTAATTTTATATTAAATATCACTCACCTTATGCCCTATGTAAGGATAGGCTATCTACTTCTGTACAAGTCTTGTACACAATGTTCTATACAATACTTAGGCAATGATGAAAATGATGACATAGAATATCTCATATACTTCTTGCAGTACAGTTATTAGATTTTTGCACAAGGGTACTTATATACAACATGCAGATTTTTAACTATTTAGCGGGATGATGTTTCAATATTCATTAAGTGGCAGGAGATCATCATAAAGGTCTTCATCTTTGTCTTCATGCTGAATTGGCTAAGAAAAAGAAGGGTTTGGTTTTGCTGTCTCAGGAGTGGCAGATGTGTAGGAGGGGAAGCAGACACACCTAGTGTAACTTCATGGAAATTACATTATGATTTCTGTCTGACTTTTTACCTTTCCATTTTTCTGAAAATGTTTCTGTATGGTATGAATACTTCTACCATTTGCTTTTGTTTCAGTGCCCATAGAAGTGTCCCTTGTCAAAAAAGAAATCAAAAGTTTTGAATAATCAGAACCCTTCTGCCAGATTGTCTAACATCAATTTGTTTTCTGGTGCTGCTTTTTAGAAAAAAATTATTTAAATTCAATTTAGTTAACATATACTGTATTATTAGTTTCAGGGGTAGAATTTGGTGATTCACCAGTTGCATTAACACACAGTACTCATTGCATCAAGTGCCCTCCTTAATGCCCATCACCCAGCTCTGTGAAAAATGTTGATGGTATTTTGATAGGGATTGCTTTGAATGTGTAGAATGCTTTGGGTAGCATAGACATTATAAGAATATTTGTTTTTCTAATCCTTGAGTATGGAATGTTCTTCCATTTCTTTGTGTCTTCCTCAGTTACTTTCTTAAGTGTTATATAGTTTTCATGGTACAGATCCTTTACCTCTTAGGTTTATTCCTAGGTATCTTATGGTTTTTGGTGCAATTATAAATGGCATCAATTCCTTGATTTCTCTTTCTTCTGCTTCACTGTTAGTATATCGAAGTGCAACTAACTTCTGTCTGGCACTGCTTTTCTACATCTTCTTCCTCATTGTCTGATACTGGTTAAAAAACTTTCATCTCTGTCAATTTGTCTTCTGCTGCTTCCTCTGGAGTTTGTTAGCTCTTGAATTTCCCCAATATCTCTATCTTGGAACCCTTTACCCCCCAACTTTTTTGTCATGTCCACAATCTCTCTCATGATTTTCTTAGTTAACTCTCATAAATCCTTTGAAGTCATGTACATCTGGACACAATTCGCTGCAGCAGGAGTTTAGGTTTTTGAGCTTGATGGCTTTCACGACTTTTCCTATAATGATAATATTTTTAATTGTGTAGTCTTCCAGACTTGCATGATTTTCTATCAGTGTTCTCTTCTATGGTGTTGACGATCTTTTTTTTTTTTTTAAGATTTTATTTATTTGACAGACAGAGATCACAAGTAGGCAGAGAGGCAGGCAGAGAGAGAGAGGGAAGCAGGCTCCCTGCTGAGCAGAGAGCCCCATGCAGGGCTTTATCCCAGGATCCTGAGATCATGACCTGAGCCGAAGGCAGAGGCTTAACCCACTGAGCCACCCAGGTGCCCCGACAATCTTTTTTATACAGTGCTGAGTGTAATGACACTTTAAAAGTCCTTATGAAACCCTCTTCTAGAGGCTAAATTGGAGACATTGTGTTTGGGAACAAGTATACTTTGATGTTGAATCATGAGGCCCGAGGTGGCCAGCAGCATTATTGAATATCAAAAGAACTTTAAAAAGTAGTCCCTTACTGGCACAGTACTTCCTGCCTTCAAGGACAAAGCATCAGTAGACCCAATACAGAGAACCAATAAAGTGTTCTCATTGTCCAAGCCTTCTTGTTGTGTAACCAAAAGACTGGCAGCTGGTACTTATCTTTTTCCTTCAAGACTTGGGAATTAGCAGCTTTAAAATAAGGGCAGTCCTGATCATAACCCCAACTGTATTTGTTAACCTGTTTCTTCCTACCTTAAATCCTGATGCTCACTTCCCTCCCTTGCTAATAATGTCCTTTGTGGCATTGTTTGTTTGTTTGTTTTTTCCCCCAGAATAAGGTACTTTCATCTGCATTAAATACCTATTTAGGCATGTATCTTTTCTTTTAAGGATTTTTGTAATGGCATCTGGGAACTTATCTGCTGCCACATGGATGGTGGAATCTGCATCTCCTATGAGACTGACTTTTTTTAAGCTAAAATTTTTTCTAAAACTATCAAACCATCCTTTGCTGGCAGTAAATTCTCTAGTTTTAGATCCTTCTCCTTCCTTCTGCTTTAAGTTGTCATATAGTTTTTTTCTTGAATCATGTTAGAGTCTATAGATATACCTTTCTTATCACAATCCTGTACCCACATAAAAGCTGTGTTTTCAGTATGATAAAAAAAAAAATCACAAAAAATGCAAGGTTTTCATGCCTGCTAGTATAGCTGCAATGACAGCCTCATTAATTTCATTTTTTTTCTTTCTTTTTTTTACAATGGTTCTTACACTGGATTCGTTTATCTTAAAATGGTGGGCAACCACAGATGCAGATCACAATCCATAGTACATATGAGGCAATTCAGCTTTTTCTTGTAATGTCATAACATTCTCTGCTTTTGGGGAGCACTTCCAGCATCAATTAATGGCACTTCATATGGGTCTCATGGTGTTATTCAAGGTTTACAGTGTTGTAGTAAGCAATGACAAATACTTGAGAACTGCAAGAGACTACTTTTTGTTTGCAGTAATCAATTTAGTGGAAAGACAGACTGCTCATGTGGAGATGATTAGCATCACACAGCATTTTAAGCATATACTTGCAACATTTGAGCTCATCCCAATAACAACAGAAGATGGTTATAAAATTATTACAGTAGTGTAGTATGTACTACAGTTAACTTTATGGAGTTATGATTTAATTCTTCATCTTTATATTTGTTTACATTTTTCTTGAGTGCAAATGGTGCCAAAAACAGTCTGTAAGTGTGTATATAATTTTTGATACTTAAAATAAGTATATTTGTATTTATACATATATTTTATACACATAAATACACATACATACACAATGGCATCAGGATATAGAAAGCAAAATGTTTTAGACACCTTACTGAAGAGAAATGAGTGTACCTTCTACAATGGTGGAAGGACACTTCAAGTAGGCAGGAGGATTGATGGGTGGAAGGATCTAAATGTTTTTCCTTTTATGGATTGTACTTTTGGTCTAAGTCTAAGAACTCTTCACTTAGACTAGATCCCAAAGATTTGCCATTGTTTTTTTTTTTTCTTTTTCTAAAAGCTTTATGATTTTTATGTTTTACATTTTAAAAATCAGTTTTGAGCTAATTTTTTATGTGGTGTAAGGTCTAGGTCAATACTCATTTTTTTGCTTTTTCAAGATAAATGTTCAGAGTTTATTAAATGAAAGACAGTTTACAAAATATTAAGCACAATATGTTAATGGAGATTACAAGTGATTTTTACTTTCTTTGTGTTTTTTCCTAAAAGTTTCAGCAATATTCAGTGTTACCACTGAGAGTATTTTTAATTTTTATTGTGAATAAAGCATAGAACAGTCTCACATTTTGTTGTGGTTACTATTTTGAATTTATTACTGTCTAATTAGTTTTTCTTTCAGGACTTTAAAAGTATTGCAGCATTTAAAAAATAATTATAATGCTAAAATTAAAGTGTTGCAGTATTTTAATGTTTTCATAAAGAGGAAAGTACTTTTCCCCCAGCAGACTATATCTCTGACTTTGTAAAGAAAATTATTAAAATATATATTAATTTATATATGTATACACTTATAATTTTAATTTTAAAAATAAAGCCTCCTATATGTACTGTGGAGGCAGGTTTTTTTTAATCACTAAATTTTAGGAAAGAAAAAAAGATATGATATGAGAAAATTGCCCCATGGTTGCTATTTTTAAAGGAAGTAACCTAACACCTGCAATTTCTTTCTTAGAAAGATAGCTCGAGGCATATTATTAAAACTAACCCATTATTATTTTTAAAAAGCATTTTCTTTATTCACATTGAGTAATTTATGCCCTTTTAACTACTATAACTAAGATTCTAGTTTGGCTTCTATTGTAGTGCTTTAGGGAAGATATTATGAGGAAGAAAACCACTCATTTTCACAATAAAATTGATGGGGCAAAGGGACAATGGTACAATAAATATGCTAAAAATATAAAGGTCCTCAAAAAAAGAAACGTGCTCTATTGCAATTGTTGCAAGAGTACATTTAGGTTATTTATTTAGGTTATTAAGATGATACTTTTAATCTTACTCAAGATAAAACTTTTTTTAGCTTAATCAAATTGGGTCATAAACTTCATGAGGTAATCTTGATAACCAAGTAAGCTTTTTCTCTGCTATATTTTTCAAAAAGATAAATATGAAGAAAACATCTCAGATTCTAATGAGTTTAGCTAAGAACTTTGATAACAAGTAATTTAAATTTCTGTACAAATGTATTAAAAATATAGTATCATTGTAAGTATGTATTGTATATTCACACAGATGAATACATATACATATGTTATAAATGAGACAAAGAGATTATGTTGCATAATTGCTATTCTGAAAACTGGTGCTGAAATAAAGGAATAAGAATTATAATGTGTAATGTTTGTTTAGAACAGCTTTTCTAATTCTTGAGGGGGAAGGGGAAAAAAAGAAAAAAAAGCAAATTTAAAGGATCTCTATTTCTTACAGATTGGATAATTTATAGAATATATTGACATAAAGAAATTCATAATGCTGTAACTACACTGTTTTTTTTTTTTAACTACACTGGTTTTTATATTCATAGATGGAAGTATGTGATACTGAAAGTAGAGGTGAAGTGGACTATTATTCTTTTGTATGCTAAAATGTTTTAGTGAGTCTCAATCTTCTCAAGGTTCTTTAAATAAAGAGCTTGTGGGGTGCCTCAGTCCCTTAAAGTGTCTTCCTTAGTGTCAGGTCATGAACTCCAGGTCCTGTGATTGAGACCCACTTCTGGCTTCCTGCTTAGCAAGGAGTCTGCTTTTCCCTCTCCCTCTGCCCCTTCCCCCCACCTCATGCTCTCTCTGTGTCTCTCAAACAAATAAATGTAATACATACATACATTCATACATACATACAGCGCTTGTGTCTTAAAAAATGTAGATTTATACTGGATACTCATGGATATTTAAAAATTGCTTTCTTTGTGTTTGAGGGACACATTTGAACTAATTATATGAGTCTGACAATACATTTTACTAAAATTTCATTTTCAGTTTTATACATATTGAACTCCATCTAAATCAACCATAAGTTTTTTCTCTTAGATAACTCTTCGACTTCTATGCCACATTTCTAGTCTTCTTTTTCAGTATTCTTGTTCAGTATTTTTTCCTATACCCTGTGCTGAATTACCTAAAAGATGTACTATTAATGCTTTTACTGTTGCCTCTATTTAGAATCTATGTCCTCAACTTTTTCACTACTGTCTTCACTTGTTGAAATTCTGCTTCTCTCACAGCATTGTGGTTATAATTAACAATACTATATTGTATACTTCAAAATTTCTAAGAAACCAGATCTTAAATGTTCTTACCATGAAAAGGAAATGTTAAATTTGGGACATGATGGAGGTATTAGCCAATTCTACAGTGGTAATCATACTGCAATAAATAAATAAATATATATACACATATATATATATTTATCAAATCAACACAATTGTAAACTTTAAACTTATACAATATATTATATATCAATGACATCCCAATTTTTAAAAAATGTACTTCTCCTACAACAAAGCGTTTCATGTTTTCTGAATCATGATTTGATTCCCTTAATATGCTCTTTCAGTTAAATTATGTTATCAGATAACATAATTTTATTATGACATTTCTGACATTTTATATCCTTGAGGCAAGAGCTAGTTTTTACATCTTTGTAGCTTTCTTGTTCTGTACTTTTGATATATAGATAATTGCAACTTACTAAAAGTTGTAATAACTAACAAAAATAAATATGAAGGGAAACATAACTAAGTGCCAGTGTGATAAGGATCCTCAATCAGCTTTACAAATCTAAGTGTTGTCAGGGTCAATATGAGAAGGTAGAGATTTTATTTCAAAATATTCTAAGAAGATTGGTATCACATTCTGATTTTTAGTATTCTTAGAAAGTTTCCTAGAGTTTAATATACAAATCCCAATAGGCAGCTTTGGGGGAGTTTAATAAAATTTAAAATACAGACAAAGTCAACTGGAGAAAGACAACTATCACGTGATCTCCCTGATATGAGGAAGTGGAGATGCAACGGGGGGTGGGGGTTAAGGTGGTAGGAAAAGAAAAAAATGAAACAAGATGGGATCGGGAGGGAGACAAACCAAAAGAGACTCTTAATGTTATAAAACAAACTGAGGGGGATGGGGGGGGGGGGTTGGGAGAGGGTGGTGGGGTTACACTATATGTTTAAATAAAAAAGCTTAAATAAAAAAAAATTATAAAAAAAAATACAGACAAAAAAATGCTTGCCAACAATTAATAGATTTAGCACAGAGGGGAAAAATATTTTAAAAGTGAATGAATTTGTTACAAAAGTGCTTTTGAAATGTTTGTTCTGAAAAGCAGTTTTCATATTTTGGACAGATAAAAGTGTCATTAATTTGTTTTCCATTCAGTATTACCTATCAGTATTATACTCACAGATCTTAGAATTATTTGTCATGTAAAGTAGAAAAACGTAGCTAGAATTACTCTTAAGATGAAGTCTTATTAAGAAATGGAAGCTGTGGGCGCCTGGGTGGCTCAATTGGTTAAGCGACTGCCTTCAGCTCAGATCATGATCCTGAGGTCCCAGGATCGAGACTACATCAGGCTCCCAGCCCCATGGGGAGTCTGCTTCTCTCTCTGACCTTCTTCCCTCTCGTGCTCTCTCTCAAATAAATAAATAAAATTAAAAAAAAAAAAGAAGAAAAGAAATGGAAGCTGAGAGAGAGAGAGAGAGCCACGCACACGGTAGTGAGCACACGCCAGTTGGGGGAGGGGCAAAGATGGAGGCAGAGTAGAAGGAAAGAAGCCCAACAAACTCTGCACTGAGCACAGAGCCCTCCAGAAGGGCTCAGTCTCACAATCCTGAGATCATGACCTGAGCTGAAACCAAGAGTCACACTTAACCACCTGAGCCACCCAGTCACCCCACCGTAAAACAGTTTTAACACTTGCACATACATAAGACTTACTCTACTACTACTTCATGTTAATCCTACTTTAGCCATTGCTACAATCAAATTAATCTTTTCAAGGGAGAGCTTCTGATATTTGGGGGTTGTTTTCTTCAGTATTTAATTTCTCACTTGGTTATACTTTATATGGTAGCTATCTTTTAACACCTAATAAAATACAATAATACTCTATTTTATAGAAATTGTTTGAGATTAGCAGGGTCCTACATACTTATGACAAAAGTATTTCTTAACTCTCACAGATAAATATTTTATACCTTACTTTTTAAATTAAAAAGTGAAAATTGAAAGAAAAGAAATGGAAGCTGCATTTAGAAATACACTTGATTGTACAGCTCTAAGATAGTACTGGCTGGTTATTGAATATTAGTGTCATGTGAATCACTGTTGTTTCACTGATTTTACAGACAGAATCATTGTCTTCTGTCACTTATCTCAAAATCTCAGTTAAAAATTGATTCACAGAGTGTGAAGAGGAAGGAAGTTGCATATAAACTGATAGAACTGGTTTAAACTAATTTTTTTACTACTTCTGCCAAAGTAAGAAAGCTGCAGAGAGGTTAACCTAGTGGCTTTGTTAAGAACTAGGAAGTATGATAAGTAGATTGGAAATAAAGATTCTTGTTATAACAAGTCCTTAATAGGTTTGAGCTTTATATTTTGAATGGTAAAATAGGATTTAAGAAAACTTTCTACATTTTAATAAATATAAACCTTTTTCCTCAAATTTTAACTATTGGAAAAAAATACAAAACAAAATATTGTATTCTAGGTAATAATCAATTTTTATAACTTTAAGGTTGAATCAGATAACAGTGGAAGTTTAAATAGCAAATTTCTGTATCTTAGTGTTAATGTATTGAAATTGTATCTTCGTTAAGTTGGGTGAAATGCAAAATAGCTTTCTTTTTCTATGATCTTAAATAATTTTTTACTCAGTTGTTATGAAATTATATGGAGTCATAATGCAGATGAGTTCTACAGAAACTTTTACCATCAGTGTCCAGAAAGTTTTTCAGTATTATTATTTATATTTTAAAGATAACTGTAGTCAGAATAATAGGTTAAAAACTTTGAGCTTTTCTAAATAGGACAATTACAAATGTTTGAGTATTTACCACCTTTCCCTTTTCCAAGTCCATTAAAAGGCTTCCACTTAGTTTCTTCCCTTCCCTTGACTTCTAAAAGGCTTTTATTTAGGTCACAAGCAATTTGGAGGTTCCATTAGGCCAGATGAGAAGGAAAGAAAAAAGTGAGAGAGTAATTTCTGTGGGAGTTTTATGAAGCGGGAATCAGGAGAAACTGGGCTGTGAGGGGAGGGTCAAAGAAGAAAGAAGGATTTTTTTGTTTGTTTGTTTATTTATTTATTTTTCAGACAGAGATCACAAGTAGGCAGAGAGGCAGGCAGAGAGAGGGGGAAGCAGGCTCCCAGCCGAGCAGAGAGCCCAATGCTGGGCTCCCTGGGCTCCATCCCAGGACCCTGAGACCATGACACAGAGTCGAAGGCTTAACCCACTGAGCCACCCAGGCACCCCCGAAAGAAGGATTTTTAAAAGTATTGTTCAAAAAATGATAAAAAAGAACTTAAGTTATTTTGAAATTAGTTTTCAATTGTCATCAGGTACCTCTGGCAACAACACAGCTTGAGATGAGACAATATGGGTCAAAGACTTATAAATAAGACTGGCAGTTGTCAACAGTTTTATATCAACAGTTGAGATAGGAGTGTGGGGGCAGGAGAACATAATCTAATCTGGAAATGGAAGGTATTGCCACAATATAATATTCATTGTTGTTATTTTTAATTTTTATTGATCAAGATTTGCTATTTTCTTCGTGTTAAGGAACTAGTTACATAACTGATTTATGATCTGCCACATTTTATCATATGAATAACAATTATATTTATTTTTTTCTCCTCTGGGGCATTCAGTTTTATGTTGGCTTGGGGTAAGAGAACATAAGAAGTAGAGTGAAATTTGATTCAGTATATCTTATCTATGGAACAAACTTGGCAAGCCTATATTTTTTCTATTTTTGACCTATCATCCATCAGATTCTACTCTATACTGTTAGACAAAGTTTCTCTTTTAGATTCTTATATTCTTTAACTGGCAATGTAGAATACAGTCTTCATAGTAACCAGATGTCAGATCAGTTCTTCAAGATTTTAATGATACTAATCAATATGGCAATTGTTTGTTTGTTTTTCCTCTCTTAGCCTTATCTGTTGTTTTAATACTCAGAATTAAATTGATCAAGACACAATGGGTAAAAAAATTCCTGGAATAATCCTTGACATAATAACTTGTAAGAGAATGGTCTTCAATATTATTTGTATATGTAGTATAACTATCGCATGATGTTTTTACATATAAGTATCCAAAACAAAAGGGAAATGGAAGAGTAATTTTTATAGACTGTCACTCACAGATTTTTTTTAAAGAAAAAAAAAAAATTTTTATTTGGGTTCTTTCACTAGCAACATTTGTGACCTCATATAGTTTCAAACACCTGATATTAAAGCAGAATTGATCGGTTGTATATGAAAAATGTTCTCTTGGTTCTTTCCAGATGGACCCTACCATGTAAGGCCAATCTTTTATAGATTAGAAGGATGGATTATCAGTGTGGGTTTTTTTTGTTTGTTTGTTTGTTTTACATTCTGTGAAAGCAGAAGTTGGAAAAGTAAATTGAAAATGTAGAAGTGGTAAGGATTAGTTCAGTTTTGCTTTTTTTTTAATTGGTAAAATGACTTTGTAAATGGCATTAGCTATCATTAACACTCAAACCATTTCATGAACAATAATGAAATCTCAGATTTAGTAATTAGGTAGTTGAGTTCAGAAATATATACACAGGTGCAACTGGGTGGCTCAGTCGGCTAAGCGTCTGCCTTCGGCTCTGGTCGTAATCTAAGGGTCCTGGGATAGAGCCCCATATCAGGCTCTCTGCTCAGCAGGGAGTCAGCTTCTCCCTCTCACTCTCCTTCTGTGTTCTCTCTCTCTTTCTCTCTCTCAAATATATAAATAAAAATCTTATTTAAGAAAAGAAATGTAAACACACCTGATGGCCTTGCAACCTAGAAAAATACATTAGTTGGAAACTACCTGTGCATTGTTTTCTTGCAGGAAACAAATCACAAGACAGTGGCATAGCAGAGATGGAAGAACTTCCTGTACCACGTAACATTAAAATAAGCAACATTACATGTGACTCATTCAAGATTTTATGGGAAATGGATTCAAAGTCAAAGGACCGTATTACACACTATTTCATTGACCTCAATAAGAAAGAGAACAAGAACTCCAATAAATTTAAACACAAGGTAAAAATCTTAACATATACTTCTATTCATTTGCATCTTAAAATCTAAGTATGAGGACATTTATTTAAAAGAAGAAATGTTTTGTTAATTATGTGATGTATTTGACATTGGGAATAGTAAAAATTACATGTCATTTGAAAACCCTATCCTTTTAAGAAATTTAGTAAGAAAACAAAAGGCTAAGTATACCATAAAATATAATTTTTCCCAAAAAGGTAAAATCGTGACTCTCATATAGACATAAAAATGAACATATGTTAAAGATTTAACTGATTAATGAGCTAACTGATGAGGTGTTACAACCAGTTCAATGGATAATCCAAAGAATAGACACAGTCATAGATCAGGATACCGAAATAAATGTAGAACTACGGGCAAAACTGGTTTGGGGTCAGGAAGGAGCAAGGGCCAGAAGGGATGGATGGACGAAATTCTTTGCATGTATTTAGACAAGAATAACTGTTATCCGTTATCTAAAGATTACAGTGTTATAAAATAACTTTCACAGAAGCATAAGAAAATAGCCAGAAGAGTATGCTATAGGCAATGCATAGTTTTCATTAAGGCATATATTTTTCCCCATAACAATTGCTGAGAGAGGAATGTGATATAGCTTTATAAACTTCAGGGTATTTACAAAATACTTTAGGGCTGAACATTGCTTTATGTAGCCAATTTTATTTTATGATTTGAGAATGAAAATTAACCTTTATATGTCTTAGACCTGTTAACACCTCTTTGGTATTTATTCTTTTATAACAGTATACTTATCACATATCTTTGCTGATACATATCTCTCGACATACACATCAGAGGTAGTATAGAGAGAATAATAGTTATTCAGTATTCTTTCTTGTGTTTCAATATTTTCACTGATGAAAACTGGTCTTTTTTTTTTATATTGATGCTAAATTTAACTTGGCAGTTTTTTGGGAAGAGTTGCCTTATCTTTTCTGGAAATTATGTCTTTTACCAAATGTGCAGTTATACACACAATGATAAGTGAGGATTATATGTGCAGATAAGTATAAGAGAACAAGATTGATAAGTCATTATTCTAACCATGTTCTAATTTTGATTCTGCTTTCTGGTTATGGGTATTTTCTTTGCTGACATTTGCCTTCTTGAGGCAGTTTTGAAATATTTCCTTGAAATAGCTGTGAAATACTTAAAGTTAAGTGATGATTAGGTCAAGATTTAACCCCCTTTTATTCATCCACACTTAGAAAACCATGTCTTAGAAATGTAGTAAATAGTCAACTAGCAAGTTTAAAAACCTTATTAATCATTGTTTGGAAATACCTAAACATTTCTGTGACACATAAACTCCATGCTTGAATACAACTGAAGCAGATCTTACCCCTTTTGTATATAAAACTGATTTATCTTAAAATAGTTATTTTAAAATGTTTTCTCCCTTCACATATAAAATATTTAGTAATGGGCTACTCTGGTAAAATTAATGGATAGTATAAATTAAGCAAATATATTTTAAAATAGAAAATTATTGAATTTTATTTGTCATGTTTCTGGATTTTTGGAGGTTTTGTTTTATTTTATTTGATATTAGAATATTACATTTTAAGGAGCATATATAAGGACTGTACAGAGAAGAACAAGAATCAGGAAAATAAGAATCTAAATACATTAATGTCATTAACTAGCTGTATGACCTTTGGCATGTCTTTTGATAAAATTGGACCTTATTTTTTATATCTGGAGAATAGAGATTTGACTATAATAATTGTTAAATATCTTTAAAGAGGAAAATTCTGGGTCACCTGGTTGGCTTAGTGGGTTAATAAGCCTCTGACTTTGGCTCAGGTCATGATCTCAGGATCCTGAGATAGAGCCCCGAATTGGGCTCTCTACTCAGCGGGGAGCCTGCTTCCTCCTCTCTCTCTGCCTGCCTCTCTGCCTACTTGTGATCTCTCTCTGTCAAATAAATAAATAAAATCTTTTAAAAAAATTTAAAAAGGAGGAAAATTCTATCATTAGCAAGGAATTTAATAAGTTCCTCCACATTGTTTACAGTTGATTCAGGTTATACTGCTAAATTATTTCTTCCCACCTTCCCTCCCTACACCCTTCCTTCTTTCCTGTTTTTCTTTCTTTTTGTCTTAGGATGTTCCAACTAAATTGGTGGCAAAAGCTGTTCCTTTGCCCATGACTGTCCGTGGACACTGGTTTTTGAGCCCAAGAACTGAATATACAGTAGCAGTGCAGACTGCCTCAAAACAGGTTGATGGTGATTATGTTGTGTCTGAATGGAGTGAAATTATAGAATTCTGCACAGCAGGTAAGAGAACTAGGTACAAATACAGAAAAATATTTAATAGTTCCTTAAAAGCTAATTACAGGAAAATATGTTTTAATCATAAGGTGGTATGAATTGCATTGGGTTATTTTTACATTGACAATAGCATTGTGTAATAGAACAAACTATGCTGTATGGTTGGAGTGAATTTAGATTCTTAGCAAAAGCTGAGTAATGGCATTAAATCAATTCTTTGCTGCATTGTTTGATTTTTCAAGTAAAAACTTTGCAAATGAAAATTGGTTCAGTTTGAAAATATACTAAAACATATTTTGAGCTTCATTTTGGGAGAGAGAACTTTTTTTTTCTTTTTAAAATTTTCACAGATATTGGTGGCACCTGGTTGGCTCAGTCAGTTAAGTGGCTGCCTTTGGCTCAGGTCATGATCCCAGGATTCTGGGATCAAGCCCAGCATCTCTGGCTCCCTGTTCAGCAGGGAGTCTGCTTCTCTCTCTCCCTCTGCCTGCTGCTCCCCCTGCCTGTGCACTCTCTCTCTCTGTCAAATCTTAAAAAAAAATTTTAACAGATATTTAAACAAGTCAGGAACATCTTTCTCTAACTTAGGGAAATGGACGCAGATCTTAATGACTCTGCCTAGCAGAAATGTTACCGGATTTTTCACTAAAATAGCTAAACTAGTGTTGCATGCACGTGTGTGTGTGTGTGTGTGTGTGTGTGTGTCTTTGCTTCATTAGAAAGTACCTCATAGCCATTTGACATTGAGATATCTAATGTGGGGAGCCCCGTCCCCTTTGATTTTTAACTGTACTTTAATATTCCAGATTGGAAATGTTACCATTCATTTCATTCATGTATCTGTTTATTCATTCATTTAAGAAAGAAATATTTGGCGAGCACTTAAATAGGTGTTGAAGTGATACAAAGATATCTTTACCTGAATACATCTGTCATTCTCTCATTGTCTGTTAGAATGAGGCTTTATTTCTTCTTTGTATAGGCGATTGTTTCCTCTAAAAACTTATGGAGAAAAGCTAAGTGTTTTTTTCAACATAAAGGAACTTGAAGAAAACGTCTTAAAAACAATTTGCCTCAACTATTGTAGGTTGCTTAGCAACTTTCCCCATCTGAGGCATCCTTCAGATAAACCAGCCTTTTTTTTCTCCCCATAACGTCACACCTGCATTATTTTAGACTCAGTACATACTTAGTGACTGCCTTATCTCACTATCTTGTGTTGTTTCTTTTTCTTTTTTTTTAAAGATTTTATTTATTTATTTGACAGACAGAGATCACAAGTAGGCAGAGAAGCAGGCAGAGAGAGGAGGAAGCAGGCTCCCTGCTGAGCAGAGAGCCCAATGTGGGGCTTGATCCCAGGACCCTGGGATTATGACCCGAGCCGAAGGCACAGGCTTTAACCCACTGAGCCACCCAGGCGCCCCTCTTGTGTTGTTTCTTCATCTCAAACTCAGTGTAAAACTTTTCCTATGGATATGTTAAATGGTTGAAGTTTTAATTCTATGTTATTTTGATCTTATCTTCAACCCTTTTTATATATGGAGAAGTTGCTAATGATTATAACATCCTTGATTGCTAAGGATTTCAATCTTTGAGAGCAAGGAAAATAATATCTCTCCGGTAACATATTTCTTCCGATGTAAGATACCTATTATAAGATCCACCATCTAATACTGTCAGTTAAACTATGAAACAGTGTTTTCTTATCACAGTTATTGTTGGACTCATGTCAGAGAAGCTAAATGTGAAAAAAATGTTTTGGACTAGATGAAATATAATCATAGTTTAGTTATCAGTAATGAAACAACTGATTTTTATATTGTATTAATAGCAACATTAATAGTGAATAAAAATTTTCAATGATACAACTTTTACCTATATTTGATATATTATATTGGTTAATATATCCCCTCAGTTTTTTCCTGGAATAAATTTCTTTGGAGTCTACATCATGTTTTCTTTTCTTTTTTTTTTTTTTTTATTTAAACATATAATGTAACCCCCCTACCCTCTCCCAACCCCTCTCCCCCCCACTCTTTTTTTTTTAACTGCATTTCTTTCCATTTACTTTCATTTTCCCCACCAGCGAGACTTTATCTAAGACAGACACATAAATAAGAGACACAGCCTTTTTTGATATTGTTTTAATATATGCTGTTTTCCATAAGACTGCACTAAACAAAGTCATAGTATTTGTCCAGTTAAAAGAACTATACTTTACCGGCTAAAATCCCCATTTGACATTAGGAAAAAGTGTGAAATATTATTTCTTCTTTAGCTTAAGGAAGACCTTTGTAATTTCCAGTTCAGAAACACCTATCTGTGTATAGATGCATATACATTCACTCTGTTCTATAATCTGTTTAACCATATGAGTACATGTTTTATTTTTATGTGTCCTTGTCTTCATTTAGAGTGATCAGCCTGGGGGCATCTTGGTGGCTCAGGTCATGATTCTGGAGTCCTGGGATTGAGTCCCGCATCAGGCTCCCTGCCCAGCAGGGAGTCTGCTTCTCCCACTGACCTCTCTCCTCTCATTCCCTTTCTCTCTCCCTCTCAAATAAATAAAATCTTAAAAAAAAAAAAAATAGAGTGATCAGCCTGTTGCTCTTTTACATAACTACATCTCATAATTCTACTAAGAATGTTAACGGGTGAATAATAAAACTCCAGCTTTTAAATGTGCCACAATAGTTATCTGTAAATTTTTTTGCATTTTTAATTTCCATGAGAACATATAAAGGGAATTTAAGCTTTTTGAAGCTTATTGTTTCAGATTATCAAAATAATTCAGAGACGTTTACTTAAACTTTATCAATAATGTTTAGTCTGTAAATTTTGAGGAAGACTTTTTTATAAATTGTCCCTTAATCTGTACAGTAATTCATTCCACATTTATTGGGTATATACTGTGTACTATGTACTGTGAGAAATATTGATATAAAATAAAATAGAATGCTACCAACTAATCTACTTCTAGTCTAGTCTATGTTAAGATACAACTCTTACATAGAGTTACTATAGGTGCTTAGGTTACTATAGGTGTTACTATAGGTGCTTACCCTATAAGTCACAGTTGTCTATATATTTAACTATGTATATTTATTCGTAAATTTAGACTGGGAGTTCTTTGAAAGGAAGAATAGTCTTTCTGATCTTTTAACCTGATCATCTAATTTTGCATGATGCCTTCTGCATTATGTTCTAATATAAATAAATGTGAGCCAGTTAAGCAGATAATAAACAAACTCTGCTGCTATGAGCATTTCAACTAGGTTGCTTTTATTTGAAAGGTCCTACAATCTTTATAGACAAAAATTTTTGTTTAGATTTTGGTGTAGAGGATTTTGAAAACAGTCCTCAATTTTCAAAACAAAAAGTTGGTGAAAGTATCAAATTACTTGGAGAGAAGTTTTAGATTTTCAAGCATCTTGTGTACTTGAAAACCATCAACTAAAAACCAGAGACCTAGTCTCTAAATTACTAGCTATATGGACATTCAGCAAATCAAACTGTGACAAGCCTCAATTTCTGCATCAATAAAATGGTCATATTTAATCTACCTCACCAACCTCATAGATTTAAAGAGTAAATTAAATGAACATTATTATTGCCACCCTTTTAAGTTCAATTTGCTACTGATTGCAGGTTAGAAGCTTCTTTTATTTGATTTATCAGTTGGTTCAAGAAAAGCTAGTTATGGTGCCAATTGGTATTACTTGGGTTATGCAGAGTCTGCATTCCTTAACATTTTTGTTCCAGAATCTTTCATTTCAAAGAGTGAAACAAATGCATGGGTATCCTAAAAAAAAAAACAAAAACCATAAACCATAACAAATACATTTTTTGTAGAAAGAAAAATGTGCCAAAGACAATGAATTTTTTTTCAATGTAATTTCCTTTTCACTAAGATAAATTTCCTAAAGGTAAATTTTAATAATTTCTAATTTATTAAACATGTAGTTGATAACTTTGTAATATATTTTTAGTAAGAGAATTTTTTTGTTATTTTCAGACTATTCAAAAGTTCATCTAACACAGCTATTGGAGAAGGCTGAAGTGATTGCAGGACGGATGCTTAAATTTACTGTTTTTTATCGTAACCAACACAAAGAATATTTTGACTATATTCGGTAAGGATAAAAAAATATATAGTGTTTTGCCTTACTAAATGCCATTCCAAGCTCTAGGCTCAGGTTTCCCTTGAGTCTAGTTCTGTGAAATAGCAATTTTTGTTTTCCTTTTTTCAAAATGGTTATACTCTTTTATTTCTGAGAATAACTAGTAGAAAAAAATCAGATTATGGGATTTTTTTTCACTTTACTTACATTCCTGTCTATAGTCATTTGTAATGACAGTTCCTGTCTATTTGAGTGCAAGATCTTAAGCCTCCAGGGATTAGACTGATGGCCATACATGACAAACTCCTCTACCACCCAGTAACTCAGCTAAATATTCTTTTCTTGTGGAT
>ML109944.1:46194-68501 GCA_003697995.1 Taxidea taxus jeffersonii
AGGAGGGAGACAAACCAAAAGAGACTCTTAATGCCATAAAACAAACTGAGGGGGGTGGGGGGGGAGAGGGGTTGGGAGAGGGTGGTGGGTTACATTATATGTTTAAATAAAAATAAATTTTAAAAAAACCATACCAGCCAATAAGAAGCCATACAAATATGTTTAAGTTCTGAAAGAGAACTGTCAACCCAGAAACCTGGATCTAGTGAAAATATCCTTCAAGAATAAAAGGAAATCAAGACATTCTCAGATGAAGGAAAATTAAGGGGAATTTGTCATCAGCATGACTAAAAGAAGTTTTTTTGTCTATTTTTTAAATTCATCATGAGAAATGTACTATTCAGTCCCCACCCCCCTGTTTCTTCTGTCACCCCACCACCTTCCCCTCTGGTAGCCATCAGTTCTCAATTGTTAAGAGTCTGCTTCTTAGTTTGTCTCTTTTTCTTTTTTCCTTTGCTCATTTGTTTCTTAAATACCACATATGAGTGAAATCATATGGTATTTGTCTTTCTCTGACTGACTTATTTCACTAAGTATTATACTGTAACTTTATCCATGTTGTTGCAAGTAGT
Source organism: Taxidea taxus jeffersonii (assembly GCA_003697995.1). Taxonomy (NCBI): domain Eukaryota; kingdom Metazoa; phylum Chordata; class Mammalia; order Carnivora; family Mustelidae; genus Taxidea; species Taxidea taxus. Next base: position 46,767 of record ML109944.1, read on the forward strand.
AAGATTTCATGCTTTTCTTCAGCTGAATAATATATATATATATATATATATATATATATATATATATATATATATATATATATCACATCTTCTTTATCCATTCATCTGTCAATGGACACTTGAGCTGCTTCCATAATTCAGTTGTTATAAATAATACTGCAATAAACAGGGGTGCTTGTATTCCTTTGAATTAGGGTTTTGTATTGTTTGGATAAATATCTAGTAGTGAAATCCCTGGATCATAGGGTAGATCTATTTTATTTTTTGAGGTGCTTCCCTACTGTTTTCTACAGTGGCTATACCAGTTTTCAATTCCACCAAAACTGCAAGAGGGTTCCTTTATCTACATCCTTGCCAACACGTGTTTCTTGTGTTGTTGATTTTAGTCATTCTAACAGGTATGAGGTAATATCTTGTTGTAATTTTGATTTGCATTTATTTGATTAGCAATGTTGAGCATCTTTTCATGTGTTTGTTGGCCATCTGGATGCCTTCTTTGGAAAAATGTCTGTTCATTTCTTCTCATTTTTAACTGGATTATTTGGGGTTTTTGGTTTTGAGTTATAGAAGTTGTTTATATATTTTGGATACTAATCAGATAATACTTATCAGATAATGTCATTTGCAAATATTTTCTCCCATTTCATAGGTTGCCTGTTCATTTTGTTGATTGTTTCCTTCACTGAGCAGAAGCTTTTTATTTTGATGTAGTCCCAAAAGCTATTTTTGCTTTTGTTCCCGTTGCCTCAGGAGACATATCTAGAAAAATGTTTCTATGGCTGATATGAGAGAAATTACTGCCTGTGCTCTCTTCTAGGATTTTTATGGTTTCAAATCTCATATTTAGGTCTTTAGTCCATTTAGAGTTTACTTTTGTGTATGGCATAAGACAGTGGTCCAGTATCACTCTTTTGCATGTAGTTTCTCAGCACGTTTGTTGAAGAGATTACCTTTTTCCCATTGGATATTCTTTCTTCCTTTGTCAAAAATAAGATTAATCCATATAATTGTGGGTTTATTTCTGGGTTTTTGATTCTGTTCCATTGATCTTCATGTCTATTTTTGTGCCAGTACCATACTGTTTTAACTACTACTGCTTTGTAATATAACTTGAAATCTGGAATTGTGATACCTCCAGCTTTCTTTTTCTTTTCCAAGATTGCTTTGGCTATTTAAGGTCTTTTGTGCAAATTTTGAGATTGTTCTAGTTCTGTGACAAATGCTATTGCTATTTTGATAGGGATTGCATGAAATGTGTAGATCACTTTGGGTAGTATAGACATTTTTACAATATTAGTTCTTCCAACTCATAAGCATGGAATATCTACTTCTTTATGTCATCTTGAATTTTTTTTCATCATTGTCTTATAGTTTTTGGAGTATAGGTCTTTCACCTCTTTGGCTGAGTTTGATATATGGTGTATTTGGGATTTTGGTGTAATGGGATTGTTTTCTTAATTTTCTCTTTCTGCTGCTTCATTTTTAGTATATAGGAACAAAATGGATTTCTGTACCTTGACTTTGTATCTTGTGACTTTACTGAATTCATTTGTTCTAGTAGTTTTTCAGTGGTTTTTAGGGTTTCTATATACAGTAACATGTCATCTGCATGCAGTGAGAGTTTTACTTCTTCCTTACCAATTTGGATACATTTTCTTTCTTTATGTTGATTGCTGTGGCTAGGATATCTAGTGCTATGTTGAATAAAAGTGGTGAGAGTGGACATCCCTGTCTTGTTCTTGACCTTAGGGGAAAACTCCAAGATTTTCCCCATTGAGTATGATGTTGTCTGTGGGTTTTTCTTCTCAGGTGTTTGTTATGTTGAGATATGTTTCCTCTAACTCTACTTTGTTGATGGTTTTATCATGAATGGATGCTGTACTTTGTCAAATGTTTTTTCTATATCTTGAAATGATCATATGGTTCTTATCCTTTCTCTTATTGCTGTATTGTGTAGATTGTTTTGTGAATGTTAAACTACCCTTGCATCTTGGAAATAAATTCCATTTGATTGTGGTATATGTTTTTTTAATGTATTATTGGTTTGCTAATATTTTGTTGAGGATTTTTACATCTATATTTGTGAGTCATGTTGGCTGTAATTCTCTTTTTTCATGGTGTCTTTATCTGGTTTTGGTATCAGAGTGATACTGGCCTCATAGAATGAATTTATAAGTTTTCCTTCCTCTTGTATTGTTTGTAAAAGTTTAAGAATGGGTATTAACTCTTCTCTAAATGTTTACTAGAATTTGCCTGTGAAGCTGTCTGGTCCTGGACTTTTTGGGTTTTGAGAGGTTTTTTGTTTTTGTTTTTAAGATTTTATTTATTTATTTGACAGAGAGAGAAATCACAAGTAGGCAGAGCAGCAGGCAGAGAGAGAGGGGGAAGCAGGCTTCCCGCTGAGCAGAGAGCCTGATGCGGGGCTCCATCCCAGGACCCTGAGATCATGACCTGAGCCGAAGGCAGAAGCTTAACCCACTGAGCCACCCAGGTGCCCCTTGAGAGTTTTTTTGATTACCAATTCAACTTCATTGCTGGCAATTGATCTGTTCAAATTTTCTATTTCTTCCTGCTTTAGTTTTGGTAGATTATAGGTTTCCAGAAATTTATCCATTTCTTCCAAGTTATCCAATTTATTGGCATTTAGGATCTTTTACAGTTGTTTGTATTTCTGTAGTGTTGGTTGTTATTTCTTCTCCTTCATTAGCAATTTTGTGCATTTGGGCCCTCTCTCTCTCTCTCTCTCTTGCTCTTTTTTTTTTTTTTTTTAATGGACCTGGCTAGAGTTTTATCAATTTTGTTGATCTTCTCAAAGAATTAGCTCCTGGTTTCATTGATCTGTTCTATTTTATTTTAGTTTCTACATCATTTATTTCTACTCTGATCTTTATTATTCCTTTGCTGGGTTTGGATTTTGTTTGTTCTTCTTTTTCTAGATCCTTAGGTGTAAAGTAAAATTGTTTGAGATTTTTTTCTTGCTTCTCAAGGTAGACCTGTATAAGCTTCCACCATAGAACCTCTTTTGCTGCATCCCAAAGATTTTGGACCATTGTGTTTTCTAAAAGAAATTTTTGAAAAAGGGAAGATAATGATACTGGAAAGAATTTTGAACATCAGGAGGAAAGGAGGGAGAGTAAGAATAAAAATATGGGGTCTAATCCAGAATATTCATACATCTCTTATTTATCCAGTGTCCTCTAATATGTGAGTTGTTTCGTCTTCCCTTGAATCTGCATTTTTAACAAGCTTCCGTGGTAGTTCTTAGGCACTAGAATTTGAGACTCATTGCTATTCTAAGGTTAGGAGGGACACTGGACATACCTCACTAACCTACAGATGCTTAGAAGCATGCAACTGGGAGAACCTTCTCATGCCTGTGTGGTAGGTTGTAATTTTCATTCCAAGTCATGCTGTTCAAAGACCCAGCAAGAAGGGCACATTTAGTAGGAGTTCTGGAGAAAATTTGACTAAAGCAAAATGTATAAAGTTATAGACAGAGTTAAAGACAACTAATAAGAGATGCTAAAGCAACCAGGAACTATCAAGAGTTAAAAGGTTTTACTACTCTTGGGAAGAGGGGAATAGAAGACACCCACCAGGAGAAGTAGAGACATATAATACATACAAATCCAGCCACACCAGAACTACAAGGCTCTGAAGCATGGAGGAAGTAGAAGACAGCATACTCAAGATTTTACTTCCTCCTCCCCTCCCCTGATGGTGCCTCCCATAAACAGAACTGAAATGGAAGGAACCAGAGGACAAAGATGAACCAACCCACATTGGAAGGCAAGAAGGATGGAGAATAGATCTGGGGAGATGGTAAAGGGAGAATACTCTGATAGCTCTGATGTAAGAAAAATGCAGGAAAGGGGACCTGATTGGTAAAACATACCTAGGGAAAACAAACAAACATAAAACAAAACAAGACTCTTTTGTGCCAATGTATATACACAAATAGCACTCATATTGGGACTAAATTCTGGCATGCTTTAAAGAAACATTCAATTTTTTAACCAATTCTCTTAGTCCGGTTTCTCTTCAGAGAGCCATTTCTGAAACCCAGTAGGTTTCTCTGGCTAGGAAATTTATTATGTAAAGAACTCCAAGGTCTGTAGAAGAACATCCTTGCATTAAAATACAAAAAGTAAAGTAGGTCAAAAGATGGATTCTGTTTGATCTTATAGTAGGATGAGCATTCAGACTTTTAGGCCTATCACCAGTCAAATCTACATGTAAATCAATAGCTTTACTACTATCAGATCAAGAAGTGACCATGTCTTTTCTCCTGCAGAGAACATCATGGGAATGCTATGCAACCATCTGTCAAGGATAACAGTGGTAGCCATGGCTCTCCAATCAGTGGTAAATTAGAAGGCATCTTCTTCAGCTGCAGCACTGAATTCAATACTGGGAAGCCACCCCAGGATTCACCTTATGGAAGATACAGGTTTGAGATTGCAGCAGAAAAACTTTTTAACCCCAATACTAACTTATACTTTGGGGACTTCTACTGTATGTACACTGCTTATCATTATGTGATTCTTGTTATTGCCCCTGTGGGATCACCAGGAGATGAATTTTGTAAGCAGCGCCTTCCTCAGCTAAATTCCAAGGATAATAAATTTTTGACCTGCACAGAAGAAGATGGGGTGCTGGTTTACCACCATGCCCAGGATGTCATTTTAGAAGTCATTTACACTGACCCTGTGGATCTTTCTCTGGGCACTGTAGCAGAAATCACTGGTCATCAGCTCATGAGTTTGTCTACTGCAAATGCAAAGAAAGATCCCAGCTGCAAAACCTGTAATATCAGTGTTGGACGTTAATGCCCACTTTTCTTATTTTTACCCAGTCCCTCTTCTTCCTCTAAGAGCATTGATCCTCTGTTGTCCATTTTCATTACCAGATGTTTTCCACTGAAGCATGCACATGCCGCTATCACCAAAAGCAAATTGCCATATTTCAAATTTCATCCAGAGCCGTTTTAGTGTTTCCTATTCCCTGTCCTTCCCATTACTTTCAATGATGAAAGTTCTCCTCTGACACTTTATTGCCTAGATGCTGCAATGTTTTTATTTTTCCTTTATGCCAAACATAACAAAACAATTATATAAACTGCTTTAGCAAAATACAAATAACGGCTTATAAATGGTGTTTAAATATGCATTCATTTTAATCTACTGAACAAATATTGGGATAACTCCAAACCGCATGAAAGGGTGTAATTGCAGCATGAGTTAAATCCTGAAGCCTAGAATTGTCAGCACTTCCAACTTGTTGTATGACAGTGTTATTTATGTTATTTATATTAGCTAACAGGAAACAACTATTGTGTTTCAACATAATAAATATAATAGAAAAATATTTTATTTGTATTGTATAAAATATTTACAATCATATAGAATATATAGTTACATTTTAATAGCAATTGTATACATGTCATGAAACCATTTCCCTTATCAAAGATGTAGTTTGTAAACTTCAAATAGTTGTGTATCTGTCCTGTTACAAGTAGATGACTTCAATTAAACAAATTTATGAAGGACATCATTCTGATTCATAAAAGTTATAAAATATCAGGTAAATACAGAGAAAACAATAAGCCTCTGAAATACTCTGCTTCTTTAAAAGTCAGTATTCTTCCCATCCAAACTATATGAAAATGTGAATTTGTTCAACATCATGCTTAAACATTACAGATAACAGAAATACAAACATGGTTGGGTACAAGAGAGAAAATGTTGACCTTTTACTTATTTTTACAAAGGCAAAAATAATAAATGCGTGTTTTAGTACAAAATAACACAAAACTATATGCAGTAAAGTTGATGAAGCAAATAAAATATTCTGGCTTCTTTTCCAAGGTGTCTTACAATTTCCAAACCTTTCATTTGTACAGAACAAAGTATACCTACAACTCATGAGAAAGCTTTGTGACTTTACAAAGTATATATAGACCTTGGAACATTAAGAAAAATGCATATTCCCAATGGAAAAATAGTTATATACTCTTATAGTAAACAAAGAGATTAGCATTAGATTAGCATTATGATCACATTAGATTATATACTGCAGACCACAGATCTATCCAAAATACCTATTTTCAAATTTTAATACAATATTTTAATATAAACATCTGTCAATTATAGACAAAGATAATTCACAAAGTACATGCTATCAGAATGAACTTTGGTAACCAGAAATGTAAAATTTCAAATAACAGATAAAATAATGTGCTATTTTTATATAGAAATAAAAAATTAGCAGTGACACATTCTAGTATGCCTTACTGAATAGCCTAGTGGACTTAAGGGCAAGGTAGATTTTTTTATCACTTAAAAATCTATTAGAAGTTTCAAATAAATTTACATTCTTACTAGCTGTATTCCTTCCTACATAAAAAACAAGAGTTTCTTCTCCTCCTCTTACTAATTTTTTAAAAATCATGCTCTTTTCCAAATACTGGACACTAAATAGGCTTTCCCTAATAAGTGGCCCATTGGACAAGTATTACTTAGATTTGATTAAAAAAATATTTAAGATGCTTTTTGAAATAATTTTACTGACTGTGCATTTTCTGCTCGGCATGGAGGAGACTGAAATTTTTTTCCAGTTATACTGTTAGTTGTTATATTTCCCCCCATTTAAATCCTCCTTCGTCATTGATAGTTACACTTACCATCTCTTCCTAAAAATAACTAATACTACCACTAAAGTGCTTCAATTTTCAATATATCAAAACTACTTAGCAAGAATGGCAGAGAAAAATAAACTTGACCTTATCTTGGTTGAAAGTGAGCACAAACAATTCCTGAACCTCAGATTGTTTTGGCCATATCTTGCTTGCTGATGAGGACTTCTAATAGTCTCAGTTTGGCTTTTATGTGCTTGTATTCATAGTATTCATCTGCCATTGGTATCCTATCTTCCTTTTGCGGACTTCTGTGAAACAGAAAATACTGTCTATTAGCACATAATTAATCAAGTCATTAAAAATCTTTTTATAATTTTACATGAGAAAGTACAGAGTAGAAGTTTCCATTTGGTTTTTGCATCATGTCTTTTTTTACCTTCCCTTCCACCTTTACTCACTCCCTCCTCCATGTGTCATTAGGTTTTTTTATAATAGTACCCTTTGAAAACTTGAATGTCATGGGTGTTTTGCAAATATATGGTCCACTGCATAGACATACAACAATGGAGCAAGTTAAAAGAAAGAAAAACAAAAACAAAAAAACAGAAACCAGAACTCTCGAGGCATTCTTAGTCTAGTTATTCTCCCATTACTGATACCACAGTTCATGCCTATGAAGAATGTTCAGCCCTTACAATGAGAGTTGTTAAAAATTCCACCTAAAAACTGCATAAATTAAGTGAAATAATTTATAAATTTGTGGTGATGGTGGGAAAAAAGGCTCAATGGTTACCTTATAAACGTGAAATATTTCCAAATTTTCTTTTAATTATAATACCTATCTCTGCTAATGTGTAGTAGAATCAGTGAGATGTTCATGGATTGAATTTATATGAGTCTGAATTGTAGTGGTTCTCTTTGCACACTAATTCTAAGGCTAGACATTGGACAATGCATATTTAATGCATATACATTCTAACTACTACATGTTCTTGCCAATTACTTTGAAGAATGTTTGGGTAACATCTGGAGTTAAAACCATTTCCTTTCCACAAAAATATGCTGCCAGGATATGTTATCTAGTAGTAATTACTTCAGGATCTTAGAAGGCTCTTGTTTCCTTGGTTGCTAAGATTACCTATTGCTTTTAGAACATTTTCACTCATGGCTTTGAAATACAAGGGGTGGAAAACAGATGAAACACCACAGTTGCTACTGAATATAAACACAAATACTAATATTAGTGTGGCCAAATGTAGGTAAATAGCAAGCATTTATAATGTTTTACCTATACTCCCTTCTATTTTCCCAGTACTGATAAAATATCTATCTCTCATAAATTAAAAAAAGAAGTGTGAACCTATAAAGACTTCCTAAGAATGGAGTTATCTACTTGTGATGCACCACTATATGCTGTCCTTAATTTCTAGTACAGAACTCAGAACAGTACACATATCTGTAGACAGGGTTTCTCTTCAATATGTCTAACTTATTTAATAGAATCCCTTTGCCTCCATTCTGTATTATGGGCCAAACTTTTAACAGGGCCTCTAAATACCACCTTAATTTATATAAACATATCTAAGGAAAGAAATGGTCTAATTTATCAGAGAACACTAGTAACCCATCATGCAAATTTTCCCTGCTCCTGCATATTCCATTTTGGCTCGTAAGTAAGAGTGTATTGGCCAGAACGAAAAATTTTGCAACGTATTTCCTGAAGCAGTTTTCCCATTAGTAAAACATGCTAATGTGCTTGGTACAGTTCCTGACTTATAACTATTAATGTCATATCTACATGATTATTCCTCTTGCTTGGCAAATATTACCAAGAACATTTACAATGACTTAAAATATTAAGTAATCCATTTGCATGGTTATTTTACCTTATAGACAGGATTAGGCCTTCCTAATAAAATTTCTTAGGATAACAAGATTAAGATCCGCATTTCCTAACCATTCAACCCTTTGATTTTAATTGTGATATATCACCACTTTGGCATTTACTTTAAGTATACACCACAAGAGGGCATACAACCTCAGTCAAATACAGGCATATCTGAAGTGGGGTTAAGACTTGAAGGTGCAGTAGAATATTATACACAGAACATCACTAACTTCAAAAGGTATGCCAAGTACCACTGGAGCTCCATTAGGCAGGACTACTAGCACACAGGGGTAGTTTCAAACTCTTTGGACTCCTGCATACACACAGGCTTAAAAATGTAAATGTAAAAGCTGTATGGAAACTCTATAAAGGGAAAAAATGGAAATGGAAAAAGAAAACAAGAAATTATGTTTTATATTCTAAATTTAATATCCACATAACATTTTTCACTAGATTAGTTAACATCAGCAGAAGGGTAAATAACTTGGACTTGTAGCAGTCAACTGGAAAAGGAAGATTCCAGGTAGAAAACAAAGTGGGACACTTTGTATTTGCTGAACACAGAACATTTCTGACTTAATAGGTCAAGTCCTATCCTACAGGTCTGGAGGACAGAAATGGAAAAGCTGCTAAGAGGTGAGTAGATCAAGCTTTCAAGGTGCCTTAGAAAATAGTCTCTATCCATCAGGTCAACCCTTAGTCTGCTGACATGAAAGGAATTCAGGAAGGGCAGATACTTAGTTGGAGAGGAATACCGAGGGGCCAGTGTACCAGTGACTCCCACCTCTCCCACCTTAATAACTGTGTAACTTTGGGAAAGTTACACTTTATTATTTTTAATACTGACATCCCACAGAACAACTACAGCTTCCCAAAGTATTCCAGGAAGTCCAGTCATTTCATCTTACAACCATGGAAACAGGCTCAGGATAGCTAAATGATTTGTCTCTTTCTCTTCCAGAAGTGAATCAATAATCTTATTGACTGAATCTTATGATTTATATGTATATATATGATTATATGTAATATATAATGCTAATTATATATAATACATATTAATTATGATGTTACATAAAATATTATTAATTATTGATGTATGATTAATATATACATACACATATACACATGTATGTATACATACATACACACATATGAAATTACATACATATAAAAATTATTATACATTGACAATAGACCAAAATTTAGAGAAAACTAATAGAATGCCTAATGGGACCTAGGTTGACAAAGAAAAATAGGCAAAGAAAGGACATAGCTAAATATTTATGTAAGGGATAGAAAGAATAGCTATGAACTTATGATTTGAAAATAAATAGCTAAGGGCAGATCCTTAAGTTTAAAAGACATTCAAAGCAAAAGAAGAATTATTTAATGAAATAGGGAATAATTTGTAAAACTAAATAACCCAGAACAAAGAAGTTATATGGGTTGAAAAATCAAATAGACTTTTTGAAAGTTTAGATAAATTCAATAGTTCGGGATTTTTGGATTTCATCCTTTACTTTTTAAAGCCTGCTGTCATATTTCATAGCTACAGCCTCCCATAAAACATACCTAATAATGGCACTACTACTACTACAACGCTACATTAAACAGATCTTGAGTCTAAATCACTGTGTAAATTATTTATATTTTATATAGTCACTGTTCCTGCCAAAAACTGCAGCTCATTCTTAACAATAGTTCCGTAGGAAATATTAGCTTAAAAAAATTCTCTGCTCACACTTACCTTCCCGTTTGTTTAAAAAACTGTTCTTCAAAGTCTCTTAAGGCTTTCCGAAGTCTCTTCTTGTCAGCCCTAGTTTCTCGGAGATGGTCAAGAAGTACAGGCCTACATCAAGCAAAATATACATTCACCATTACTGAGCTCTGGCATAATTGAGACATCATAAGAAGATTTATCTATTCAGCAAATCATATTATGATACAGAAGGGTTCTGCCTAAAAGAGTACCTTTTAAATAAATATAGTACATGTAGTACATGATCATAGGGAAGCACATAAGCAGAGGATTAAAAACAATGTCATCAGAGAAGAGAAAGGATGGACAGAAGGCAAGCCAACGGAGTCCACTATAAAATGTGGTGACAGTAATGACCATATGAATGGATAAGGGAGAAAGAGACATTTTGAAAGAATAGTCATCAGTATTTGGTGATAGACAAAACATAAGAGGCACAAGAGGAAGAGAATTTAAAGAAAAGTCTACCCTTAATGTAGAATATGGGGAAAACACCAAAACCTTTGGGAATGAAACAGCCTATTCAAAATAAAGCTAGAATTACACTGCAAATTCTACTCACTTCACTCTACTAAGACAAGAGAAAAGTCATGCGCTTTTAAAGCAGGAATTTTTATCTAGGAAATTTGTGCATGGTTACAGAACTTTGAATTCCCTGTTATATATTGGAATTTCCTTTAAAAAAAAAAAAGAGTCCCAACAGTAAATAAATGAAAGAAAAGAAAGAGAGGGAAAGAAGGAGAGAAAGATACAGGGGAAAAAGAGAGGAAGACTGATTTTCTGCTTCCAAACAGGTTACTTCGCTGAGCTGAAACTAAGGTATCATCTAATTCTATAAGCACACTAAAATCCCAATTTAGAACTTAGTCCTTAGTCCCACCTCATATATTTTTGGGGATTCCATCCCTATCTTGAAGTATATACTCACCACAGTACAGTATTACATGTTAACGGAAATCTCATAGTCTGGCCTATAATGTACAAACAAAAGAAGGCCAGATGATCAAGAGGAATGCCACCTACTGAATAATGATAATGATAACAGTAATGATAATACTAAAGAAAATACAAATAGCTCCTGAAAGGCCATTAGGAACCTAAGGGCAGCTTATTTACTTATGGCCAAAGGGATTCCGGGACTGGAGAACCATTTTATCTAAAGGAGTAGACAGACTAGGATAAAGGTCCTGGCAAATGTTGACCCCCATGAGATCCCAGTTCCTTTTGATCCAACATTTTTAAAAGCCATCTCTGCTTCACACATTGCCAAGAATCAGACTGATGTCAGACCCTGCTGAAAAGATGTGCAACTGTAGGAAATTAGCATATATGGTATCTCCATATTTATGGTATTCTCCAGTCAAGAGAAAAAACAGATTATGCTTTTAGGCAATCATTGGTTCACATTTTTTAGAGAATCTAATAGCTCTTGTGAACTTTATATACACATATAAGGTGTCCCAGACGAAAAGTTGATAAGAAACTCCATACTTAAGATTCACACTCACATAGTGGCCTCATGTAAATTGGACATGGATAGGGCTGGTGGTTTGATTTCTTTTTTTTCATCTGGAAGCAGGACCGTAACAGCCTCAGTCTCAGAGAAAGTAAGGTGGTCAACAGGAAGGTGAGACGCTGGAGCTGGCAAAGAAGGTTGTTGGCTTCCCTGTGGACAGTCTTCATCAGAGTCTTCTTCCTCCTGCTTATCGCAAGCAGAGTTAAATAAAGTCACAAAATGCTAAGTGCCTCTTGCATTAAAAACAGGAAGAGGAACCATAAATAGACACCATGAAAACAGTAGGTGAACCCTGTGTCTACTGAAAAAACAGAAGGAAGAAACTAAGAGGAACTCTTTCTCCATTGCATCAAAAATCTTGCAGGAGTTTTTGAGTGAAGAGGCACCCATGCTGTGCTAAACTGCTCAGCAAGTTCATCTCTGCTAGGCCAAAGAAGTCCCAAAGAAGATATGGTCCAATCTGGGCTGCACTGCCTACTAGTTCCTCCCTTTCACCCAGACCTTCTGGTTACATGGGTAAGCAGTTACATAGCTTAGAATGAGAGGGACTTCAGACACCTTTTGTTATCCAGAAATACCCCAAATCAGGTCCTGGGTGGACCACATTCAGATACAGAGGATATTGGAAAACTGACAAATTCAGGGATGAGCTCTAGGAAGGCCAAAGGAAAATGGGGTTATTCCTTAACATTATCACAACCAAAAGATTTCCTTGCAAGGAAATCTGAAAATCAATCCATTTTAAATCATGCTTCCTCAATGGAAAAATTTTAGAGACTATGACTCACTATTATCTTTGTCTTTAAAAATCATGAAAGTATAATGTAGTCAAGTATACTTAAATGTATATTTGTTAATATTTATTCCTTTTTATATTGATATCTTGAGCAAGTGACTACTTGAATATCAATGGAGTAGGATTTGTGGTGCTTTTCTAGTTCTGTATTCCCATAAGTCATCTTTATTAAAAATAGTCTAACTCAATTTCAGTAGCCATATTTTCTATTGAAATAAATCTTATATCTTACATAATGATGGTCAAATGGTACCAAAAACAAATGATGCATTATATCAAGGAACATGTAGTCAATTTTCTTATTCAAGAAAAAAAATTAACACAGAGAATAGAAAGGCTCTGTTTGGTCTAGCTGTGTTGCAAATTAGAAAATGCCAAGTTGAAATTCATCATTTGTTCAAGAAATGAAAGCAAATGTTAAAACTTGCTTCAAAAATGCAATTGCTATAAATTCCTTTCTCATAGTAATTTTAATTATCATCCACTCTTAAGTTAATAAAATTAAACTTAATGGAGACCACATTTCTACTTTTTGAAATAACAACTGGCCTTGTTAGCAGTATATACTGCCAAGAAGGCTTATTTATAACTGTCAGAGTGCTGCTTCCCTACCTAAACTATAACAAGCACAAGTAATTGTTTCTAGTTAAAGCAAGCATCCTGACTTACAATTGTTGGAATAAGGGAAGATGTTGACAAGATTTGCTTGATAATCCTGTATCGGTCATAAAGAGGTTTTATGAGGTTCTTGTCTTGCTTAGCTACCTGAAAAACATGAAATTAATTATTGGTCCTTTCTCAGATGAGAATGAAAACATGTCAGTATATTTTAGCAGGCAAAAAAAAAAAACAGTTTTGAAGTCTCAAAATAGGAGATTAATAACACTATAATACAATAGTAATTAGAAAAAGAGAAGTCACTTATAAGATACTATTTAAAGCACATATCAATTTTCTTCTAGGAAAAGTTTCCTTTAGGATAGGTCCAAGTTTAGAAAGATGTTTAAAGCTTTCTGAAGGAATCCTAAATATGTAAATGGTAAGAAGCCTGTTACATCTTCATTCTTTAAAAAAAAAAAAGTGATTGAGATTTTCTTTTTTTTTTTTTTTCTGAAACGTGTAATTTATCTGGATTTTCATGATTATATTCACAAATACCAACCTTGTTTAGGTCTTCATCACAATAAGCTTGGAGTATATACTAGCTTGCTGGCTAACTCTGACATAAACTATTCTGGATACAATTAACTTATCTGAATCCTCAATTTCTTACCTGTATAACAAGGAGGTTGGAATTACAAAGTTCCTTCCAACTAAAAAATTTCATAACCTCCTGGTCCAAGAATGTATTCTCCTACCTCTCTGCTGTATGACCCATCCCTAAGCACTATTTTTAACAGGTCACATTGTGCCATAATATCTATCAGTCCCTTACCTATCTACCCCACCATCACCTTTCCATCCAAAGTGACCAAACCTCTGCTTGCATTGGTTTTGCTCCCTGCTGTGTATCCTACATTAATTTGCTACATATTTCCTACATGCAGTTTCCCTTTCACTCTGGTCAGATGCAAGAAGGGATGGTTGAAATAGCACATAGCAAAATCACCCGAGTATCTTTTCTTTAAGATAAAAAACCAGTATCATCTTGTTCTCTGCCTTCCAGATTCCCCAGAGGGATCTTGAAGGAAAAGAACATGGCTAAGAACCATTCTGGGCCCTATTTATCTCCCTTTACTCTGAACTTCTCTGTCTTATTATCTGGGCCTTGACAATTTTCTGTTTCAGTTTTGTCTGCCCAAATGAATTAGAGGTTTCTCAAGAACAAAGATTATATCACATATTTTAAAAAATTTCCGCAGTACCCAACACATTCCCCTTCCCTGCTATAAATTTATCAACACCGGTTTATAAACAAAGGTACCCTAATTTTTAACAGTTTTCATATAATTCTACAGGCTATAACTTAAGGCTCTTTCATTCTCAGTAGAAAGACAGGCTTTCTGTAGAAGCCTTTTAAATATTATTGGCTAGGTAATCCCAAGAGCTTTTCATTTACTGGCCCAATCATTCCTTAAATATTTTCTTAGTCATGACACATCATACCATGAAAAAAAAAATCCTGTCATGTATCCCACAGGGTTTTAATAGGTAATAAAAAATCTCAATCCAAGTTCAGAAAACATTAACATAGTGTTTTTTATTCAGTGTCTCATTGGGGCTTATATTCCACAGAAAGTGCTTCAGAAAATGATGCATTAACTGTTATTAGCATCTTTCTATGGTAGTTTGATTTTTGTGATTTTATTTATTTTTAGTATATTCTCTGGATTCTAGAAAAGCTAAATTTCATCCTAAAAGAAAAAAAGAGTGACCAAAAAGCAAGCTAGAATGATGAATGCTATTATATAAAAGTATTCTCCACAGATGCCAGATGAAAATCAGTGTCCATATACAACGTATGCGCTCATCTTTCACTCTGATGAGTCCCTGATTTTATTCTTAGAATCATTATCAAAGCAATCCCCAAAGAGAGATATGAGGGCTCACTGGCAACAGCGTCAAAACTAATTCTGTAAGTGCTCTCCTCAAAGAGGAAGACAGGCTGCCTAACAGAAGGGTTAGTGATCAGACTGTGTACCTGGAGCTCTCTTCTACTCACAGACCTATAGAGAGAAGCTAAGGAAGGCCTGGAGAGTCAATCTTCATGAAGGAAGATGAGTCAAGAGATAGGCTTTGCTTGAAGAGGTACCTCGAATCTAAGGGGCAGACATACATTTAACTTGGCTATTCCTCAGCCATTTTCTGCCAAGAATCAGACAACTGTCCCCTCTATATTCAATGACTGTTTTTGAAATTCATCCTCTCTGCCAAGTTCTGCATATTAGTGGCTGTCCATGGTATGTCAGATATATCTAACTTTTGATTTTCTTTATGTGAATGGAGGAAACAAAGACAATGTTGAGTAACCTGAAATAGCCAGAGAGGGAGATATCCAGAGCATGAATGGGCTGTCAGATTTAAAAATAAATAAAAGGAGATAAATCCCAAAGATACTTAATCTAACTTCCTTCTCCCCCATTTTTTTATAGCATCAGAAAGTGGAATGAAAAGGAGGTTGAGCAAGAAAGGACTGTGCATAGAACTGTTTGATATGATTTGCTGACAGCTTGACAACTTTGTCATAAAAAAATTCTTAAGACTCCTATCTAGTAGGTTATTTGAAACATCAACCTAATGGGTTATTTGGAATAGTAGCTCCCAAACAAGTGGGCAAGACGGAACTGCTGCTGAGTAGACAGCGCAAGCGTATTCCTTTCTGGGCCCAGGTTAGAAATTTGTTTGGGAAAAAACTGCCATAGCTTATATACTTTTACCATCATGCTTGGTTCCCTTTATCCCCATGGCATTAGTCCCATGTATTCCCTCACAGTAAACCACAGAAATTTATTTTAAAAATCATTTTAGGGATGCCTCGGTGGCTCAGTGGGTTAAAGCCTCTGCCTTCGGCTCAGGTCAGGATCCCAGGGTCCTGGGATCAAGCCCCGCATCGGGCTCTCTGTTCGGCAGGGAACCTGCTTCCTCCTCTCTCTCTGCCTACTTGTGATCTCTGTCTGTCAAATAAATAAAATCTTTTAAAAAAATCATTTCAATCAGCCCCATAATCAAGATCTCTCCTAAAGAGGGAAGTAGTGATGGGAGTCAATTACTCTAGCTTTAGAGAACCAAGTGTTGCCAAGCTTTTCCTGTATCTGAGTCTCCCCAGCTCCTCACCAAATGGGACAGTATATACGGAACAAGTCTGACTTTTGAACTAACAAGTCAAACAATGTGAAGTCAGTTTTGAACATAATCATACAAAGCAACTGCTGAAGAGAACGGCTTGGTCAATATGAAACGTTTCTAAGCAGGGGACTGCAGATTAGTATTAGCCTTGAAACCAGAGGACATGAATTCAGATAATCAGCTTTAAAACTTACCTATTTTTAACATGGAAAATTATGTGAGGTCTGAACCTTAGATTTTTAATGTAGTGAATATATTATTATATGAATATATTGTTTTAATAAGTTAGCATATGTAAATGTCCCTGGCAAAGAGTCAGGTGTACTAAATGTTATATAAGCTAAAAATTAAAATTGATTTCAGGTTACTATCAATGTTGTCCATTACTAAAAAAGGAATACATGGTGCTACTAAATAAATTTTAGGAATAAAAGAATGTGAATCTATTTCTTTATACAAAAAGCTATCCAGAATATACAAAGTGAAAAAAAGGATAATTACATAATGTGTTAGTTTTGGTTTTAAAGGGGGACAAATTAAGAATGTATATTGATACTTTGTTGTATATGCTTTATATAGAAACTCAAAAGGTACACATGACACATTAGTAACTATAGTTACCTGCTTGGGAATGGGAGACCTCAGAGCTAGAGCTGGCAGATGGGGTGGCAGAGTCTTTTTAATATGTAGCCTTTTACACTTTGGGGAACTATATCAGATAGTATGATCTATTAAGAAAACTACTTTTAGGGGCACCTGGATGGCTCAGTGGGTTAAGGCCTCTGCCTTCGGCTCAAGTCGTGATCTCAGGATCCTGGGATAGAGCCCCACATCAGGCTCTCTGCTCAGGGGGGAACCTGCTTCCTCCTCCTCCTCTCTCTGCCTGCCTCGCTGCCTGCTTGTGATCTCTGTCTGTCCAATAAATAAATAAAATCTTTTAAAAAAAAACTACTTTTATTTTTTAAAAGGAGAACTAGGAAAAAAAAAACTTGATGGGATCTTCCTTCTGATGCCCTTTACCTCTAAGTTTCCCTCTCTTCAATGTATAACAACCACTATATTTTCACTATATATATAATGTGTAACAATCACTATATTTTCATTTAAAAAATTATTATTATTTTAAAATCTGCTTTCCTACTCAAAGATGCTGCAGTTAATGAAGGTCCAGAAGAAGCAACTGTCATTACTCATCCAGTCGGTAATTTGTGCCATGCTCCTACAGTCCTCAGAAAGGGCAATAAAATGGGTACAATGTGTCAGCACCAATTTGGGACTTTCAAAAGATAAAGATATAAAGAAGCACCATAGTCAGACTCAGGGGATGATTCATTCACTTTCAGGGCTCAGTGGATACCCTATGACCCAGAAGTGATTACTTCCAAAAATCATCCTTTAACAGAAGAGGAGGAAAATTACTCTATAGCAGTATCTGAATTGACAAGGCAACGCTACAGGATTTATCAGCTTTAGTATGGGCTCTGACCAAATACCAAATGCAAAAATTTCACAAAAGTCTCTAGAAAAGAAAGAATTCTTCATCCTGGAAGTTTTAATATTTAATGTATTTTCAGCAGTAAAGCAAGGACTCCAGATAAAAGTCATCTTACCGTTTGCAACGACATGGATGGAACTAGAGCGTATTATGCTTAGCGAAATAAGTCAACTGGAGAAAGACAACTATCACATGATCTCCCTGATATGAGGAAGTGGAGATGCAACGGGGGTGGGGGTTAAGGTGGTAGGAAAAGAAAAAATGAAACAAGATGGGATCGGGAGGGAGACAAACCAAAAGAGACTCTTAATGTCATAAAACAAACTGAGGGGGGTCGGGGGGGAGAGGGGTTGGGAGAGGGTGGTGGGGTTACATTATATGTTTAAATAAAAAAAGCTTAAATTAAAAAAAAAAAGTCATCTGCCAATTTGAGTTTAAAGAAGCGGGACCTATTCAGATAATCTCAAATGCTAACAAGCTCACGGAGGAGCCAGGAATAACATATCTACCGTGGAAATTTGCAAACCTCCCTTGGTTTCTGCTGTGATTTGGGGACTCTCCTGTAGGAACCACCTGACTAGCCACTTTAGGGTCTGCTGTATTAAACTTCCCCAAGAACAATAGTACAACTTTGGGTATTTAAGCTACATGTTCCACTCTAGATGCTTTCTATTTAAAGGGCCTACCTTTAGTCTAGTGCAGAGATCTGAAGGGGCTTCTGACATTTATTAAACAGTTCGGCAGATACTTCCTTTAAAATAATAGAAATAAACTGCCATTTAAGCAAAGATAACTTACAAAGAACTCAAATATGCTTCTCTGATCTTTAGACTCCCATGTGCATATTTGACTTAGATGCCTCAGCAGGGTAACCAACCGTCTGCATTTTCCCAGGATTAAATCATTTGAAATTTTCAGCATCCAGGAAAATCCAAGGAAACCAGGGATGGGTGGTCACACTATTGCTCAAAGATCTTAAAATACACATGTCAAACAGACCTCTTAAGTTTCCAGTCCCATCCTCAGTCTGTTCCTCCTGTAGTATTCTCCATCTCAGTAGATGGGCCCATCACCATCTTGGATTCTTCCTTTCCTTCACTCCCTACTGTCCAATGATTCATCACATCCTTTTGATTCTATATCCAAAATATACTTTGAATAGGTCTTTATCTTTCCATCTCCAAGGCTATCATGCTAGTGCAAATGACCCATTTCATCTTCCTCCTTCCACTCTTTCCCACTACCATTTATTCTTCACACAGAAATCAGAAAGATACTTTTAATGTAAATCATGCCTCATCACTTTCCTGTTTTCAACAACTCAACAGCTTTCCAATACTTTCTATTACCCTAAATGGTCCTGTATCAGGGCCCCTGAACTATCTTTCTGACTTCTTCTCATACATCGTGTGCTCTAGCCCTCAGACCCAAGAATTCCAAGTACATGCAAGCTCTTCCTTCAAGATCTTCATCCGCAGTCCCATCTGCCTAAAATGATTTTTGCTGCTCTCTTGACCTGTAAATTCTTCTTAATGAAGAATTTAGTATGTCATGTATTGGCCTTCCTAATCACCCTATATAAAGTAGAAACCAAACCCATTATGTTCTATAATAGTATTTGTTTAATTCTTTGCACACTATTTACCAAATCTTTAATAATTTTGTTTATTTAACTGTTTGTTATTGTATCCCAATTCCCAGAAGAACGTGAGCTCTGTGAGGACAGCAACCCCCATAGCCTCTCTATCATATTATATCCAGGATGTATCGTATTTTATAACACATAACAGGCACTTTAATATCTTTGCAAATGTATGATTGCACACCAGTCATCAGGCATCTTTCCTTCTTGTTACAATAATTATGTAAGTAGGTATTGTCTGTATTTTATAGATGATGAAGATGAATCTGAATTAGTTCACTTGCTACATGTGCATAGCTAGAAAGTGGCTTGCTGAAGCACTGAATCCTGATCCAAGTCTACTGTCCCAATCCTAACTCATCCCTCACTGCACTAATCAAGTAGAATATAGAATTAGGACTTGGGTGTTGACCAAGCTTCTTTTATGGATGCAGCTACGGTAACTAGAATATACAAGAAATACCATCAGGAGCACTGAAAGATGGAAAACTACACGTGTGTGTGTGTGTGTGTGTGTGTGTGTGTGTGTTACCCACAAAAATCTACATTTGGGGGCAGGGAATGCATTTGCTAAGTAGACGAAACCTGTTCATTTTTCACAACACATAGTTGATCATTCTTAAGTATAAGCATTTCATTAAAAAAAAAAAAGGTGGACAAAGGCCCATTTCTGCTTGTAGATCACAAATCTTCATGTAAAGGAGAAGTCCAGTGGCATATGGTAAGCCTTTTGGGATTTGATACATGTTGCCACCTTGTGATTGAGACCAGATAATGTGCAATAGAACAAGGTAAAGGCATTCTCCTCAAGAATACTTGATTTCTAAGTTAAACATGGTAGTTTTTTCATTCATCTATCCATTCACTCAGCATTTATTCAATACCCCCTGTGTACAGACATTGTAGGATCATGAGATACAAACAGCTCTTCTACTCAAGAAGTCTAAGGTATATGGGATGCCTGGGTGGCTCAGTTGGTTAAGCAGCTGCCTTCAGCTCAGGTCATGATCCCAGCGTCCTGGGATCGAGTCCCACATCGGGCTCCTTGCTCGGCAGGGAGACTGCTTCTCCCTCTGCCTCTGCCTGCCACTCTGTCTGCCTGTGCTCGTTTGCTCTCTCTCTCTGACAAATAAATAAATAAAATCTTTAAAAAAAAAAGTCTAAGGTATAAAGTAAGAGACAGAAAATGTCATACAGCATAGTTAGAGCTATGATTGGGCATCTACCACTCTTATTCAAGAAATTAAGGGTTAATTCAAGAAATTAACCATACCATTTAAAAGTTGGGACAGGAAGATTACAAGGAAGGCTCCATGGCATAAGTGAAATGTAGGCATAGATGTGCAGGATGAGGAGCAATTAGATAGTTAAATACTAATTGCTTTCATTATCTTCTTTGTAAAACATGACAAATATTTTCTTCAAGCTCTAGGCTCATAAATCCAAATGTCTAAATGACAATTCTACCTGAATGTCTCACAGAGATTTCAAAACTAAGATGTCTAAAGTGTCCAGTTTTAGACATCTTATTACCTAACACTCTTCAAAAAAGCCTACCTCTTTATTCTTATTATAGAAGATACTAAACCATTTTCCTTACTATGTATAACTCATCCCAGCTTCATTATTTTTTAATACAACACATGGTAAAATGGGATTGTGACACTAATCTTGGGTTAATTTGCTAGCTTATTGGGGGAATTAGGGGAGGAGGAGACATGATACACCTTCATATCTTTGTCATTTCCTTCCCACCAATATGCAATAACTTTCAGAACAACATCCTGGAATTAAGTGGCAACACCCATAGGTCATGGCCAATGACTTACTAAAACCTCACCTGACTGAGATTTCAGAGCCAGTCTCCTAAAGTTGTTTATGTGGTGCCAAGCACTCTTATAAATTGTTCAAAACCATGATCTCACTGACACTATATTGAGTGTTGTGACCTGTGAGGATATGGTAAGGTACCTTAGAATCCTCCTGAGCAGGAAGCTGCTCTCTCTTCTCCTTCAGACATGTCAGCACAGCATCTGGAGTCTCCTCTCCAGAGGAGCATGGCTCAGGACCCACAGCTTCTGGCTTCCCATTCTCTCTGGGGACTGCAGGTTGCTCACAGGACAGGTTTCTAGGTGGGCCTTTGGGAGCACCTCCTTGTTCTTCTGAGAGCTTCAGCTTTAGTTCTAAGAGAAATGCCATGAGTTATCATGAACAAG
>ML109945.1:0-52366 GCA_003697995.1 Taxidea taxus jeffersonii
TGTTCTGAATGGTGCTGTGCTCACTTGCCACCAGGTCTTTGCATGGATGTGCGTGTCTGTCTCTCCCAGACAGATAACTAGGAGTAAAATTTCTGGGGCTCATGTAAATATATATTTCACTTTTCAAGAGTCAGCCCAGGGCGCCTGGGTGGCTGGCTCAGTGGGTTAAAGCCTCTGCTTTCGGCTCAGGTCATGATCCTGGGGTCCTGGAATCGAGCCCCGCATTAGGCTCTCTGCTCCGTAGAGAGCCTACTCCCTCCTCTCTCTCCCTGCCTGCCTCTCTTGCCTACTTGTGATCTCTGTCTGTCAAAATAAATAAATAAAATCTTTAAGAAAAAAAAAGAGCCCAACTCTTTCCCAAAGTGTACATTTTTTAAAAAAAAATTTGCCATCAACGGTATATACAGCTTCCAATGTTCCTACCTCTCATGGACACCTGGGAGCACCTGTGTCTTGGCTCCCATGTTGATGGCACCCCCCTATGCACATTTCTGGGGTCAGCCAGATTTGGGTGAGGTTTCACTGGAATTAGGCATCCTCCTTCTCTGACTAATCCTTTTTCAGGCTCCTCCTCACTCTCTAGCAGCCGGGGTCCTTCTGAGGAAGGAGAACTGGGTGGGTGTTACTCTTGGAGGTTCAGCACTGGGTGTTTCAGGCTGCTGCTCCGAGTTTTGACTCCCTTCTCAAAATTTCCTGCTTTTGTTTCACTCTTCAGAGCTCTCAAGTCACTGTGTTCTGTATTTTGTCCAAAGTGTGTAACTGTCAATCACTGGCAGAGCCATTTGTGAGGAACTTTCTCCTCCATTAGGGAAGCTCATCTTTCATGTCATTAACCAGAGGTCAATGTTTATTTAAAGGTGGTTTGTTGGGGGTGGATGGGGGTACATTTACTCCCAAGGAAAACCTTATGGGTACCATTTCTTTTTTTACACAGTTCTTGGGGACATAATGTATGTGTGCTTTCTTTGTTAAAGCAATGTTTTTAAGTTTCTCTGTTTAAAAAATGAAAACTCCTGCTTTTCTTCCTCGTGGGGTTTGGGCTAATGCTCTATTGGCAGCCTAAGTTCAGGGCAACTTAAGCCACTCAGTTTTATCTGCGGAAGGATCAGCTAGAACAGCTCTGGGCTGTGGGTTTCCTGTTTCACACCTGACACTGGTCCTGTCTCAGAATCTTCTATTCCCTTTAAAGGTAATTTTATCCGTGTCCCTGGTGCTCCTCTGAGCACTTTGAGACACTTGGACAGATATGTCCATATTGTGTAATTGAGCAAAATCTGTTTCATCTTCCCTTTGAGGACATCTGCTCTCACCAGACAACCTGATGCCCCACGTTGAGAAGCTCCTACATCAGAGTTAGGGCGACTCTTTCTTTCATTGTTTCCTCAGTCTCTTTCCATGCACAGCAAAGTGATTAGACCTAACCTTTTCAGAAAGACTCAGAAATGGGGCCATAATATTCTCCCTGCCCTCACTCCACACACTCACGCAGTGCCTGAGGCCCATGGAGGTCTGCCTGTTGGCCTTGTCTGTGAGCTTGAGGACCTTGTTATGGAATAACCATGGCTTCCCTCATTTTTGATATGAATCTGGTGCTAACCAGATTGCCAGATAACCCTAACTCTAACCCTCACTCCGTCTTCTCTCTAGCAGGGACATTCATAAGCCCTGGAGGCAGAGTGTTGTTGTTGGTGGTTTCCAGTTCCCTGCAAGGGGCAGGGCCTTCGGGCAGAAGGTGGGTGATTGGGATTTGGGAGAGCCTGGGCCACTACTGTCCGGAAGCGGGTGTTTGCCTGTCCCCATTCAGTTTCCCAAGTGCAAAACGATGGGGCCAAGCCCACCCCTGCCCCCACAGCGGGGTAATATTTTTTTTAAAATGTAACTGTCGGGGCGCCTGGGTGGCTCAGTGGGTTAAAGCCTCTGCCTTCAGCTCTGGTCATGATCTCAGGGTCCTGGGATCGAGCCCCGCATCGGGCTCTCTGCTCCGTGGGGAGCCTGCTTCCCCCACCCCCTGCCTGCCTCTCTGCCTCCTTGTGATCTCTGTCTGTCAAATAAATAAATAAATAAAATCTTTTTTAAAAATGTGGCTGTTTCTGGTAGCTGTTTCTGGAATACTTGGTTTGAATTTCTGTAGGGCCAACAGGAGGCAGGCTGTAGCAGAGACATGGTAGAAAACTGAGCTCTGACCAGCGGCCACGGTCACATGTGGGATGTCTGTTAGAAATAAGTGAAGCACGTCAGGAAGGGGGGATTCGAGGACTTGTCGTGAAGCTGTTTCGTTATTTAGGGGGAAGGGGTGGATGGAGATTAAGGGGTTGCAAAAGCCCTCCCAAACTTCCCCAACCCCATGGATGCCCCCACTAGGGTTCTGGGGAGCAGAACCCCCGGTCTCACACGAGCAAGGGCCGCTGCTCATGTGAGACCCTGAGTTATGGGACCTGGGAGAGAGGTGGGGTGGGTAGTTGTCGGCACCTTGGAAACAGCCAGCTCAGTCCTAGACATGACAGCTGTCCAGGGGATGGGGACCCAAGGAGCAAACACGCTAAGACGAGGAGCCTAGGGCTCCTAGCTGGAAGACTGCCTGGCGAGATGCCCCATCTGTAGAAGCCCAAGGGGGATCAGGCAGGGCCAGCTTCTCACTAGGAAGCTACTCCCAGCCATTATGTCGCCTAATCACCAAAGTGCTACTTACCCAGAAAGGAGACGGTAGGTGCAAGAGAAGGCCACGGGTTCTGGAATTAGGCAGACGTGGGTTCTCATCCTGTTCTGGCTTTGGCTGGCTGCTGGAACGTGGGCAAGTGATTTGTGACTCAGTTTCTTCACCTATAAATTGGGATAAAAGTATTTATGTGGCACACAGTGTATCAGGTTTAAATTTTTATTAATAAATTAAAGTTATTAATGTTATTAAAGTTTATCAAAATGTAGATTTAATTTTTAAAACAATATAGGTCATCCAAAAATTTAAACGCTCTAAAAAATATACATTAACAAGTTAGCCCCCACCCTTGTTTCCCTTCCAAAATAATTAGTTACCTGCTGTATCACAGGGTAAATGTTACTAGCGTTAACTAGTGTTAACTAGTTAAATGTTACTAGTGTTAACTGGTTAAATGTTACTAGTGTTAACTAGTGTTAACTTATCAGGGACCTGTGTCAGGGTAGTGCCTTATAACATATCCCTACATTCACCCCTGTTTGGGAGATAGCGTTACCCTGTTCGGGGGACAGGAAGCTGGCTCAGAGGGGCAGAACATTCTGCCTGGCAATACGTGACCTATAAGGAGAGAATCCAGATTTTTAAAAAGACCCAAGTGGTTTCATGTCTGTAAAACACCTAGAACAACTGACTCCTCCTACCCATACGCTGGATGCTGTTCCCCCAGGAGCTGGGCAGACGAGCTCCCTGGAGGGGAACGAGGAAGGGTGTGTTTAAACCAGACGGTCCTCAGACAACACTAGCAAAAATAACAGCAGCAGGGACCGGGCTAAGTCTGCTAAGTTCTTTACACGGATCGTTCTAGACTCATAACTACTCCGAGGAGTAGCGGCGGTTCCCATTTTGTAGAAGATGAAATTCATCCTCAGAGAGGTTAAAGAATTGGTTAACTTCTTACAGCTTAGAAAAGAAGTCACAGAGACAGGATTCAAATACAGGCAGCCCCGCGGGAGAGCCTAAGCTCTTTCACAGCTCTACCCCGGCTCTGAGAGGTGGCTAAGAGAAGGTGACAGGTGCAAGGGTCGAAGGCAGAGACCCTGCAGGAGAAGTGGTGGAAGTCAGGAGCCAGGCTCAGGGGTTGGACTCCAGAAACGAAGGGTCGATGTCTGTCTTGTAGGAGCTGCGGGTTTCTTGAGAAGACAAATACAAACCACGGGTGGATGACTAGATCTAGGTCAGTGGTGATAAGAGCATCACACCCAGCAGACTCACTGTTCTGGCTATCCACCACGGCACACCTCCCCAACGGGGATTTAAGACACCAATCGTCTGTTTTACTCAGGAAGCTGTCATTTGGGCCAGGCTGGGTGGGGTCAGCTTGTTTCTGCTCCATGGGGCACCCATGGGGGTGGCCTGAAGGCTGGGGGCAGGAAGCACCTGAGGGTTACTTACATGTCCAGCAGCGGCAGCCAGTCATCAGCTGGACCCCTGCACGTAGGCTCTGCCTGTTGCTGCTTGGCTTCCCCGCAGCACGGCAGCCCAAGCACATCATTAGTTGTTAGATGATACAAATTAAAACCACCCCTATTAGAATGTCTAAACAAAAAGACTGAATATACCCAGTGTTGTCAAGGATGCTCTCGCACAGCCATTTTGCAAAAGGGCTGGGCAGTTTCTTCGGAAGTGAAATATCCACTTACCGTATGACCCAGCCATGCAACTCGGAGGTAACCACCCAAGGGGAAGGAAAGCTTATGTTCAGCTTTATTTGAACTAGCAAAAATGAGAAACAACCCAAATGTCCATGAGCAAGTGAACAGAGAAGTATTTCTGGTATACAGTGACATACAATTCATCATTAAAAATTAACTAGTGAGGGACGCCTGGGTGGCTCAGTTGGTTAAGCAGCTGCCTTCGGCTCAGGTCATGATCCCAGTGTCCTGGGATCGAGTCCCATATCGGACTCCTTGCTCAGCAGGGAGCCTGCTTCTCCCTCTGCCTCTGCCTGTGCTTGCTCGCTCTCTCTCCCTCTCTCTCTGACAAATAAATAAATAAAAAATCTTTAAAAAAAAAATAAACTAGTGATACACGCAACAGTGTGGACGGCTCTCCAAGTTATTAGGTTGAGTGAAAGAAGCCAGACAAAACAGTGCAGGAACAGTGTGATTCAATTTATATAAAAACCTAAAAAATAGAAACAAACCTGTGATGACAGCACACCAAAGTTTGCAGGAGAAAACTTTCAGGGTTGATGGATATGTTCAATATCTTGGTAGTGGTGATGGTTTCACAGGCATATACATGTCAAAATTTACCAGACTGTACCCTTCAGATACACGGAGTTTACTGTGTGTCCATTATATCCCAACTTATAAAACAAATACTACGGGGGAAAAAAGGAAGGGTGTGTAGGATGAGATGCATTGTGGCCGCCATCTTGGAAAATATAACCTACCGCATTCAGCAGGTGTTTCAACCGGGTGGGTGCTGAGTACTTTACAGCGGTGGTACTGCATCCACCCAGCAACCCAACCTGAAGGCAAGATGAGGGAGTGACCAACTCTATTGTCATCTTGACTGATCACAGAGCCATGAGTTCTTGGTGTCTGGGAGGGAAGGGTGCCTCAGGGCTCTGGTGAGCAGGACATCAGGGCTTTTCTCCCTGAGCCGCAGGAGAAGCTGCTCCCCACTTCTTAAGACACATCAGGAAGCAGAGGTGCCCTTTAGAGAGCAACATAATGAGGTGGAGGCTTTGTGGGCGGGTGTCGGGACAAGGCTGGTGAACCGAGAAGCAGGAAGGGGCCTGCAGAGGGGCCTCTCTTGGGCAGGAGTGGTCCCTCCTTCTTCTGCTACATAAGCCCCTTTGGACAGGTAAATGCCTGCCCAGGACCCTCCGGTAATTGCATCCAGCTTCCCTCGGAGAACCACCATCTTATCACCTGAAGTCCTCAAAAGATCAGCTGAAATTTCAGACACACACACACACACACACACACACACACACACACACGCACACCCAGCCCCAGCTTCCAGAGAGCCCAGCCAGCCCACTGATCACAGTGAGTGGCTTGAGCAAATGCATGAACCAGGCTAGGTCAACCAATATCAGCCTTGGACCTGGGCCCTAAGTAATAGGAAGGAGAATTTTCCTTTTCCCTGGAGTGGCCATGTAGGCCAACGGGAGCCTTGGGTGCTGGTGGGCATCCTTCCACCACATGTGGAGAGCCTGCCTGAGAACAAGACCGAGACATGGATGCGGAACCGAAAGAAGGAAAACGTGTTTTTGACATTACGTCCAGGCCTGCGGACCCAGCCATTCCTGGAGCTGGGACCTCCTCAGGACTTGTTTTAGGGGCCAATAAACCACTTCCTCTGCTTAAACCAGTTGTCCCTGGGTTTCTGTTTCTTGCAAGCCGAGTAATCTTCTATGCTTCGACCTAACACTCAGATGTCCCCCCGCAGGGGCTTTCCGAGAGACCGGATATTGGGGTGCCTTATCCCAATATCCCAATATCCTTATCCCGAGAGACCGCAATTGCGTGCGCCTGTGTCTGCCCCCCACCCTCCAGACCTGGGGAGGAAGCAGACACCAAGCCCCTGGCTCGGGGGCCTCAGGGAGGGCTCAGTCTGAGAAGCGTCGCAAGCTCCATTCAGACCCAGGGCGGCTGCGGAGATGGCAACCCAGCCAGGGCTTCCGAGCAGGGTCCCCGCGTCCTGGCGGGGCTGCGCCCTGTGTGTCTGGCTACGGCTCTCTGTCTCCGGTGAGGTCGCCCCTTCTCCCTGTCCCAGAGCCCAATTAGGTGTCTCTCTCCGTTCTATAGGGGTGGAGGGCTGCCCAAGGGACAGACCCTGGTTTCGGAGCTTAGAAGGAGTGGGTTGAGGGCGGGAGGGCGGCTGGTGCACAGCCCCGCGGTCCCCTCCCTCCCAGCGCCTGTGGTGAACTCAGACCTGAGTGACAAGAGGGCTCCCAGAAGGTGGGGGGATAAGGGGGGGTGGCTCGGGGACAGAGGGCCGTTGAGGGATGGCAGGGTCTGGACCGGGACTTGGGGGACGGGTCCCTTGTGGGATACTGTCCAAAGGAGCTGAAAAGCAATAGTAGAAATTCGTGACATGGATTAAGCAGGCATTGCATGCTATAGACTATCTCATTTAATCTTTCCGAGGATTAGTGAGGTAGCTTCTGCAACCCTCACGCTGCAGTGACTCCCAGCTTACCGAAGGTGTCCACAGTCACACAGCTGGCAGATGGGGGGCTGACCTGGGAGCTGCTGTGGGTCTGGTGGAAGTGGCGGGGTTCCTGGCGGGAGGATGGGCCGGGCAGAGGCGTGAGCAGGAGCAGTGGGAGGCTGGGGGCCATGCAGGAGGCAGGAGGCGGCCGGGCTGGGAGGCTTTGGGGGAGGGGAGGAGAGCTGGGTGACAGGAGTGGCCGAACCTGGAGATGGACACTTGGCTGCAGGCGGACGAAGCTCTGAGGGTGGGGAATGGAGGGGGTGGGGAATCTTCCTCACACGAATGGTGGAAAGGAGACCAGAGAGACACTGAGTCCTCAGGGAAGAGCTACCCCAGTTGCGCTGTCCGGGAGCCAGGAGAGCAGGGGAGGGAGGGACGGGAGGGACTCAGTCAGAGGCACTGGAAGGACTGAGGGGAGGGGAGAAGACAAGGGCTAGAGGCCGCTGCTGAGGGCAGACAAGGCTTTGACATGGGAGAGGTCAAGGTCAGTGCTGCAGAAAGGTCAGGAGAGATGAAGGTCAGGAGATCCTATTACATCCTGGCTGTGGCAGTCGAGTGTGGTGGGAGAGAGGGGCTTGTTCTTTGCCAAATGTGAAACTTCATTTCTGACTGTAATGGTAAAGCCCGAAAAATACAATTAAACGGGTAGAAATATTAAGAGGTGTAAGACCTCCCAGGATTGCCAACCCACACACTACTATTAATGGTTTTAAAATTTCCTCCAGATTTGGGGATAGGAACCGAGACAGACACATACCTATGGAAGAACATTCTGATTGCTACACATCTTTGACAAAATGAACCTTTCATTTTAGCCATTCAGGTGTCTGTGTGCACCTGATCTCATGGTAGTCTTAATTTCTGTCTCCCTGATAAAGAACGGGAGTGAGCGAGTTTTCATGTGCATTGACCTTTAGGACATCTGTTCTGTGAAGGGCCTGTTTGGATTTTTGTTTGTTTTTCTATTGGTTTTCTGGACTTCTTGTTAATGATTTGCAGTTCTTTCTATAATCTAAATAGAACTTCTCTGTTGGTTATATGTGTGAGTATCTTCCATTCTGTCTTCTTATAAACAGAGGCTCCCAATTTTAATGTTGTTCAAATAAATGTTTTCCATTATAAATGACTTTTTCTTGGTGTTGTATTTAAGAAATATTTGCCTACTAAGATTTCTCAGATTTATGCTGATATCCCCCTATGTTTTCCTCTAAGCTTTACTGGTTTACCTTTCAGATTTAGATATTCAGTCCAGCTGAAACTGCTTCTTGGTTGTAATCCAGGAAGAAGAGAGGTTAGAATTCACTTCTTGTGCATATCAAATTGACCCAGCACCATTGATGGAAAGGACCATCCCTTTTCCATAGCCTTGCAGTTTCCCTTTGTCATAAAACTGTATACATGTTTTGGATTCTGTCCCATGTTCCACTGACCCCTTGTCTGTTCTTGCACCAATAACACAACCGTTCGCACAACATCAGTCCTTTAAAGGTTTGATTCCTGGTAGTTTAAGTCCTCCAGCTTTGCTGTTTTTCAAGATTGCCCTAGATATTCTAGAACTCTATACGTCCATAAAAATTTTAGAATGATAAGCTATCATTTTCCACAAAAAGGCCTGCTGGGGCTTGATTGGAACTGTTTTGATACTGTGTACCAGTTTGGGAAGAAATGACCACTAAAATACTGAATGTTTCAATACACACACAAAGTATATTCCTCCACTTATTTACATTTTCACACTTTTTCCCATAGTATTATGTAGATTTCAGTGTAGAGGACTTACATATTTTTATTAGATTCATTTCTAGGTATCTGATGTTTTTGATGCTATCACAGGTATTATTTTATTAATTTCACTGTCCACTTGTCCCTAATGTAGAAATACAATTTATCTATCTTCACCTTATATCCAGTGACCTCACTAAACTCATTTATTAATTCTAGTAGTCTTATACACTTAAAAACTTAATATCAATACCACTAGGTTGTCTGCAAATAAAATTTTATTTCTTCCTTTCCAGTCCTTATGTGTTTTTATTTTTTATTTTTATTATTTATTTATTTAACAGAGATCACAAGTAGGCAGAGAAGCAGGCAGAGAGAGAGGAGGAAGCAGGCTCCCTGCGATCCCAGGACCCCGCGATCTTGACCTGAGCCGAAGGCAGAGGCTTAACCCACTGAGCCACCCAGGCGCCCTTAAAGCATTTTTGGAAAGGGTTATTTAGAGGTATGTTATTTTCCAAACATTTGGAAACTTTTCGAATATCTTTCTGTTCCTGACTTATAATTTAATTCCATTATGGTCCAAGGACATTATTTGTGTGACTCGAGTCCTTTTAAATGTATTAAGACTTGTTTTACGGCTCAGCACGTGATCTACGTTGATAAAAGCTCCACGGACGTTTGAAAAGAAAGTGGATTCGGCAGTTGTCAGGGTGGATTGTTCTGTAAGTAGCATTTAGCAAACTGGTTGATGACAAAGAAACAAGTTGTTTGATGGTATTATTCAAGTCATCTTTTAGCCCCAGTGATTTTCTGTGTACTTCTATCAAATGTTAAAAGACAGGTGTTGAAATCTCTGGCTTTTATTGTGGATCTGTCTGCCTTTCTGTGCAGTTCTATTACTTTTGCTTCTTTTATTTTAAAACTCCATTATGTGAATGACTGTTTAGGATTGTTAAATTCTTTCATTGAATTAAGTTCTTTAAAATTATGCAAGAAAACTTGTTATCTTCAGTAATATTCTTTGCCCTGAAATCAGCTTTATCTGCTTTTGATACTGCCCCTTCAGTTTTTTTTTTTTTTTTAATCATAGTAGCATAGTATCTCATTTCCATCTTTTTTCTTTTAAAATATCTTTGTCTTGGGGAGCCTGGGTGGCTCATTGGATTAAAGCCTCTGCCTTCGGCTTGGGTCACGATCCCAGTGTCCTGGGATCAAGCCCTACATCAGGCTCTCTGCTCGGCAGGGAGCCTGCTTCCTCCTCTCTCTCCCTCTGCCTGCCTCTCTGCCTACTTGTGATCTCTGTCTGTCAAATAAATAATAAAATCTTAAAAAAAATAAAAAAAATATCTTTAAGTGGGTTTCTTGTGATGGAATATAGTTGGGCTTATTTTCTTATCTAATCAGACTTTCAGTTGAGGTGTTTAGACCACTTACATTTAATATGATTATTGATATAGCTGGGTCTATGGTAGAATGACCCCTTTATATCATTAAGTGTACATTTTTATCTCTCATACTGTTTCTTGCCTTAAAGTCTACTTGGTCTGACATTAGTATAACTATACCAGTTATATTAGTATTTTTACTTTCAATGTTTTGATGTCCTAATATTTAGGGTGTGTCTTTGGTTTGCAGGTTATAGTTGTTAAGATTCTGACCTATTCTAAGTCTTTTAATCATAGAATTTATTCTACTTATATTTAGCATAATTACTAATATATTTGGGTTTATATCTACTCTATTGCTTGTTTCATCTTCCTTTTTCTCCATTTGTTGTCTTCTCTTAAAAAATATCATTCCCTCCTCTAAAAACTTGCTAATTAGGGGCACCTGGGCTTAGTGGGTTAAAGCCTCTGCCTTCAGCTCAGGTCATGATCCCAGGATCCTGGGATTGAGCCCCGCATTAGGCTCTCTGCTCGGCGGGGAGCCTGCTTCCCTTCCTCTCTCTCTGCCTGCCTCTCTGCCTCCTTGTGATCTCTGTCAAATAAATAAATAAAATCTTTCTTAAAACTTTGCTAATTAATAAATAAAATCTTCTTTAAAAACTTGCTAATTATACATTCTTTTATTATTCTTTTAGTGGCTACTCCTACAGATTAAAATATGCATTTCTGACTTCATGGTCTAATATAACATTATGTTGATCATGTCTCCAATTTGGTGAGGATATTAGAGTACTTTAACTTCACTTGCATCCTCCCACCTTTTGTGTTGTTCTGATAAGAAGAAATTTTAAGTCAATATATATTTTAAAGACATTTGTAGTGTTTTGTGCAGACATTGTTTACTTATATTTAACCACATATTTACCCATTCTAGCGCTCTTCATTCCTTCATGCATTTCTTTATTTCCATCTAGGATCACTTTTCTTTTGCCGGAAGATTTCCCTTTAGGATTCCTTTTGTGAAAGTCTCATAGTGACAAATTTTCTCAGCTTTTATCTGAGAACACCTTTATTTTGGAGGCAGTTTTCATTAGGAAAACAAACAAACAAAAAACTATGTTGGCAGGGTTTTTTTTACCCCAGAACTTTAAATATGTCTTTTCACTGTCTTCTGGCTTTCATTATATCTGACATCAGTCTTAGTGTAACAAAGTTAGTCATTAATCAAAATCAAGAACCCCTGTATCCCTGAAATACCACATTAAATGTTAATTAAAAAGTCTCATTAAATTAAAAAAATCAAGAAGCCAACATTAATATGGGACTTAACCACCAATCTTACTCAAATTTCACCAGTTCTCTCTCCAGTATTCTTTAGAACAACAACAACAAAAAATGGCCCAGGATCCAATCTAGGATCACACTGTATTTAGTTACCATATATCTTTATTTTGTCTCCTTTAATGTGGAACAGTTCCTCTAGTCTTCATCTTTCATGATAGAGTGCAGGCCAGTTATTCTGCAGAACTTGGGTTCTGAGCTTGGGCTTGTCTGATGTTTCCTCAGGATTAGATTCGGGTTTGGCATTTTTGACAGGAATACCACAAAAAGGAGGTTGTGTTATATCAGGAGGTTCAGGATGACTATTTGCCCCATTCCTGCTGATATTAATTTTGATCATGTGGTTAGACTGTGTCTGCCAAGTTTCTCCACTATAAATTACTAGTTTTCTTCTCTCTGTAGTTAACAATTTCTTTGGGGCAGGAATATTCAGAATCTATGAAGCTACTGATCTCAGAGCATATATACAAAAACAAATCAAACCAAAAGCCCAAAACTCTTCATCATCTATTGATGCTTCTTGCCTGAGCAGTTATTACTATGGTGGTTGTCAAATGGTGGCTAATCCCAGAATCCCTTCTATAATTAGTTGGAAGTCTACAGGAAGCAGTTTTAATGGAGTTCCATCTACTTCTCATTTGCCTTGCTCCTAGGGCATACCCCTTTGGGGTTTTCGACTGAAATCCTGGTGTATATAGCAGGGTCTTTCCTTTTGAGAGAGGCTGAAGTCTGGTCTTTTATCTTCTCAGCACTGTGACTCGGCAAAGTTCTGCTCTGCTTTACAGAGGTTTGGGCTTAGCTTTTAAGGTTCTCATCTGGTAAAATTTCAGACTTCAGAAAATGGCATGAAACCTGAACTTATATTTGAGGCTTCTCAAGTCTTCGATTTTGTCACTCCAGCCTATGAGACTATAAAAACCTCTGCTAATTTCTCTTGTCTTACTATAAAAACTCTTCTGCCTGGGGAAAACCTGGATCCTTAACCTCCTGCCAGAGACAGCAAATGCAAAGGGCTGAACATAGGCACTTTGCATCTCCACGGTTCTCCCTTCTCCACAACCTTAACCCTTCTGGATGCTGTTGCTTCTGTAATTCTCTTATACTTGAAATATCACCTGTTTCTCTGGCTTTCCTAAGTTATTTTCATAGGGAACATTATTTGGCTGCCAACTACTCCATTGTCTTCAGAAGCGGGAGTTCTACATTTTGCTTTTGCGGGGACTGCAGAGTACTGCATCATTTGGGTGTCTTGCTTAAAAATGTAACCTCTTGGGGCGCCTGGGTTGCTCAGTGGGTGAAAGCCTCTGCCTTCAGCTCAGGTCCTGATCCCAGGGTCCTGGGATCAAGCCCCGCATCGGGCTCTCTGCTCAGTGGGGAGCCTGCTTCCTCTTCTCTCTCTGCCTGCCTCTCTGCCTACTTGTGATCTCTGACTGTCAAATAAATAAATAAAATCTTTATTAAAAAAATGTAACCTCTTCTAATTAAATTTATTTTCTCATTATTCAAATGAGTGCCGTAATAATCATCTCTGTAGATATACCCATACATGAGTTCCATTATTTTCATAAGATAAATTTATGGAAATAAAGTTGCCAGATCAGAGTATGATGATTTGCAGTCTTGACAGGTATTGTCAAGCAGTCCTCTAGTAAGACCGTATGCTAGGCTGAGCTGACAGCGTCTATAAATGACCATTGAGTTGTTTTGAGCGGGTCACTATCTTCTCTGCCTCTGCAGGTGCCTCAGAGGTCTCCCAGCCCTCTCTGTTCCAGCCTCAGTCTTCTGTGCTGAGTGGACAAGGCAATCCACAGATCTGGTGTGTGGTGCTGGGCAGCCCTGCCAGCGCTCATGTCATGTCTTGGTACCGGCAGCTGATGGGGAGTGGCCCCACCTTCCTGCTAAGTCTGCAAGAAGGGACTTCCCCAACCTATGGTTTGGGTGTGAATCCTCGCTTCCTGGCGGAGATGGACCCAGCCAAGAATGCCGCACTCCTTACCGTGGGCAATGCCAGCCCTGCTGATGAGGGCACCTACTACTACTGTGCCCTGTGGTTTTCAGGCCAGTATGTCTTTGGAGAAGGTACCCGTCTGCTCTACCAGGGTGATTCTAAGAGTGTAGGGATCTGGTGCCCCAGTCAGACTGCAATGGAGTGGGTGGCAGTGGGCAGAAAGGTACAGATGGTGGAGCCCTGCTTGGAGGAAGCCTTGGTCAGTAGGGATCAGGGGAAAGGAAGGAAGGCCCAGAAGACTAGAGGGCCAGCAGAGAAAAGCCTCAAGCTTCTGGATGGTGGAATCGACTGGGAGCATTTGGGGATGGACACAGACACGTTAGGCCCAGACTTCTAGGCGTGGGAGAGGACGCCTAATCAAGAACATTAAATGCCTTCCCTTCCCTTGCTCTGTAGGAAGGATACTGGAGGCCCAGAGGATGAAAAGTATGTGGCAGAGACAAGCTCAGAGCTCATATTCTGGTCAGAAGGCTAGCTGTTGGGGAAGGTAGATTCTGAGAAAGGCAAGGGAAGGCCATAGAGGAAGAGAAGAACTGTCTCCAGAGGACCCAGAAGGAAGGGGATTGATGTGGACTAGGAGTTCAGAAGAGGCTGGTGGTATTGGTTGACATCCTTCTTCTGAGCTGAGCCTGTTCATCCCAGCCTCTGGCCCTCCCTTCCATGTACTTTGTGTGGCCCTAGGACACAACTCTGCCCCTCTCAGGGTCTCCTGGGTCCTGAAAGGCCATACCAGAAGGGTGAGGACACCACTGGAGGAGGTAGGGAGCCCATGGTCAGCTGGCTGCAGCTGCCTTGGGAGATGGCAGGAATTTCTGTGACTTGCCAAGGCTTGCACCAGACTGGAGTCTCAGAAGTTGTGCTGCCCCTGCCCTGTGGCCAAGGTGAGAACAGAGGCTCTAGGGGGTGTGCTCCAGCCCCCTGATGCAACCATCTGGAACACTGACACCAGTTCCCCTCTGGCAAACTGGAAGGTCAAGATAGGCACTCCTGTGTGTGGCCAAGAACCCTCGCTCTGCCCCAGCTTCTGGGTGAAGCCTGGACTTGGCTTTGGAGCCTATGCAGTGACATGGGACCAACTACCCCCAAAGCCCTAACACCCACTCTATCACTCCTGGCTTTTCCATTCTCTAGTGGTGAATGCTTCTCTTTCCTTTGGGGGATACAGCAGAGGGAAGCTCTCTGAAGAGCATTTTCTCTGTTCCAGGCTGCAGAAGGCTGGAACTGAAGAATGGGAATGAGACTCATGAGAAGAGTGGACACACTTGTCTAGGTATGGGCCCCCAGACAGTCTGGGACCTGGACCCCCGAGGCAGCAAGGCCGTGACTTCTCACTGAAAATGACCCCTTCAGCAAGCATTTATGCAGTACTAAGTATTTCCCAGGGCAGAGAGATGACTGGAACAGTCTGAACATTAGTGAGTCTAGAAGGCCTGGTCAGACACTGAACCAATGTATAAAATGCAAGGAAAACTGCCCTAAGGGTTTTAGGGCAGGAATACAGGATATTCAAGAGCTCAGAGAACAGAGGGGCCCTCCTGCAGGAGGGTCTGGGAAGCTCCTGTGGACCATGCAGAGTCACAGGTGAGCCCTCAGATTCTGGCTGGAAAGAGTGCAGACTCACCTAGTCAACAGCACTGGGGGCTAGTCCCAATTCTGCCAACTCTCTGTGGCCCCTTGGGTGAGTCTTTTACCTTCTCTAGGCCTCATATCCACCCACCCACCTGCCACCCCCAGTCCAAACCGTCTTTGCCCTTACAGATCTTAAGTCTAACTTTTTTATCTGTAAAAATGGGGAGTAATAGAACCTCCCGGAGGACCAAGTGAGCCAGAGAGATCTCTTCAGAAGGAGGCAGTGTGGAGGTGGGGGGGGGGGGGCTGGCATGGGCAGGTCTGACTTTCACATTGTGCCCTTTTCCTTGAAGCAGAGCTGGAACAGACCCTCACTGCTGTGGCCTACTGCTACCTGGGACTGCTGGGTGCAGCTTTGATCTACAGCCTGATCTTGGCTGCCCTCTGGAGGAATCGCTGCCATTGGACCCACCCTATAAAGCCACTCACCCTACAGGGTCAAAAAGCAGCCCTCGGTTCCACGGTGCAGGTGGGCAAAAGGTGCCCTCCTGCCAGGGCTGCGGAGTGCAAGGGGCCAAGTCCCAGCGGGTCCCACGTCCTCTGAGGGGCTGCCTGTGTACCGGACCCTCCCTCTTTATTCCAGCCAGCTTCCTTCTAGTCTGCTGCCTTTTGTTACCCTATAGGTGCCCCCGTTTCTTCCAGACTGCCCAAATTTCTCCATAAATACAGGAAATTTGAGAAGATACTGCTGTGCTGTTGGTTGTTCTGGGCAAGGGAGGTGGGATCCTAGGACCAAGAGCAATAGCACCCTGGGGAGGCCTGTCCAGGGTCGGCAGACGCTGGGGACAGGTCAACCACCCCAGCCTGGAGCCTGATGGTCATACAGGTCCCAAAGCCAATCTGGCTTGTCAGAGGGAAACACATATGGCAGAGGCAGACAATCGTGGTTTGCTGCTCACCAACTGAGAAAGCTGGGTCACACAAACCCTCTCTTACTTCTTCATCTGCTTGAGAGATGGGTATCTGGGTCTTTCTCTTTTTTGGTTAAAATCCTTTCATTCTACCCCCCACCCCTTAAAGATTTTATTTACTTGAGAGAGGGAGGGAGAAGACAGAGGGAGCGAGAGAGGGAGAAGCAGGCATCCTGCTGAGCAGGGAGCCCGATGTGGGGCTCCATGCCTAGACTCCAGGATCATGACCTGAGCCGAAGGCAGACACAACCGACTGAGCCACCCAGGCACTCTTCTTACACCCCCTTTTGAGAAGAAATGCCAAATGCCTCTGAGGATTAAAGTTGGTCAAGGATCTTTTATCAGAAAGATTACACAAAATTTTACGGTAGGGGATTCCATCAGACTGCTAAGGCAGCATGGTCCCCATGACCATAGTAGTGTCCTCTCGAGGGGCCAGGTGCAGTGGGGCAAGGTAACCCACTTCTCTGTGGGAATACCAGTGACAAGGAGCCTGAACCCAGCCCATTTCCCATGCTTTCACCACAGGGGGGCAGCCTTTCCAGGACTCTAGAGCATCTGGCCCCAGACTCCTCTCATTCAGGGTGATGGCTACCCAGAGCTCCCTACATAGTGTCTGTAGTTCAGGCTCAAAGGCCCCCAAGCCCTCTTCTGCCTTTCTTTCATACTTCACCTTCTCCTGGCCTCTAAGCTACACCTATGTGGCACCTGCCGAAAATGGATCTGAGAAGTTCTGAGAAGAAACCCTGGTCCCAGGACCCCCCAGGCATCTCCCTGGACATCCCACCACTTCAATCCCAGTACACATATGTCTACTTTGAGAAATCCTTGCTATCATGCCAACTCCTTAAAGCGAGGACTTTGTAACACCCTGATGCAAATTAGCTTTGCTGACAGTGGAGGAGGCCGAAGGCTCAGGTATAGGGTCACAAAGGTCACTAGGCTGTTGGGATGGGGAGGCGAGCGCTGACCAACAGGGACCTGGTGGGGCACGGAGAAGAAACACTGCCTAGTTCTGGCCCCATTGAGAAGGTGGCCGTGAGCCACTGGTGCTATCCACATGTGCCTTACAGATAAGGCCAGGTCCCAGCTATGAGCTCTCCCCAGGAGAGCCTTAAGCTGTGCCTTAAACACGTCCGTCAAGTGAATCATTCCTAGCACCTCAGCCTGACAGTCAGAAAACCTTGGATCTAGCCTCTGGCTCTCCTCCAAAGGTCCTGTAGGTCCTACTCTGCCTGACCTCCCCAGCTGAGGAGACAAAGGACGCCAGCGAAGGCGGTGAGTGAGCAGCAAGAGTAGTGAGCGCGCACAGCACAGCTGGGCGGCCGCTCCTGGCAGAGCAGGGGGCTTGGGGGTCCTCCCAGTCACCAGAGAAGATTTCACAAGTAAAAACCTGCAAACTCTTTATTAAATTCTCCCATTTCATCTGTACAGAAAAAAATGCACATTATGTTCAGGATCTCAGTAACATCTCAAAATTACACAGCATGAACATGTAAAAACAAGGAACTGCCGGGATTTTATACATAGAAAGAAAAATCATTTACAAAAGAGGCTTGTTAATTTTACTCTTTTTTCTCTTTCTTAAAAAAAAAAAAAAAGTTCAAGGCCTAAGATCTCACACAGCATCTGCTGTTCAGTCTGTTTTCCTGCTTGGGACTGACCTGGGCAGGCTGAGCCGCAGGAGCCGCTTAGGAAGCCTGCCACGGCTCAGCGCTGCTGCGGCCACTCCGGCCCGTGTGCGGCAGCCTGCCCCAGGGGCCCGCTCCTGCCTCCCTGGTCTGGCATAGGCCTGCTGGGCTCTGGGGTCCAGGTGTCAACTCCATGATGGGGGAAGGCAAAAACAGAACATAGAGGCACTATCTGAATTTTCTCCTTGCCTAGGCAGATCTCTCTACTGCCCGTATCCCAACATCCCTAATGGTGTGTGGTGACAGATCTTGGGAGAGGGGAGGAGAGGAAACTGCCATCAGGATCCTGTCACCCCAGTCCAAGCAGAGAGTCCCACCTTGTGCTCTGGATGAGAACAGTTCCTGGGTCTCCACAGTGACCTCACTAGATGGCTCAGGGAAGCTGGTCACTCTGAAAAGTCAGTCTGGGTTTGTAGGACTTATCTGTTGTCTGAGGCCAGGGCAGGAAGGGGGCTTCCCCTTTGAACTCAACTGCTGTAACAGGTGACCCTGGTCCTAATGGAGAGAGGACCAAGAGGAGACTACTAGAGAGATGGCTGACCGAAGACAGATGAAAGAGGGAGACAGTAAGAAAGAGGCAGGCCAGAACATCAGGTCTGTGTCCACAGCCCTTGGGAATCGAGACCAGAAGAGAAGAGGTGAAGAGGGAGGAGTCCCTAAAGGCCCAGGAGAAACTCAGGCTACTGGAGCGCTGCATTTGATAAAGTGAGGCACGCGCCGTCCAAATGGTAAGAAATAAAAAGGATCTTCCAGGTTTCTCAAATTTGTAAGAATCTGAAATATAAATACTATATACCTAACTGCACACAACTCAAACAGCCGTCTCCTTTTTGTTCTATGGCAAAGTTTAGGTTGAATGTGTCAGGCTGGGCGGGCTGGCGTCGTGGCTCTCCGTATCTGCTCACTGAACATAAGCTGTACTCAGGGTGTGGGTAGTTTTTGGTGGGAGAGGGCAAGAAACGGGAAATGAAAGCCTTTCCTCAGAAGTACTTGAGACCAGCTAAGTAAGAAGGCCACCCCACGAAGCAATCCACCTCTCTCTTGGTGACTCACTATAGGGGGGTCTTTGGGAAAGAAGATGTACCACAGCCTGGAGGTGGGGAGGATGGGAGACATTTCTGGAAGTCAGAGGCACAAATGAAAGTGAATCTTCTCTTGGGAAAATAGAAGTCGGCACAGAAGTTCCTTTCCATTTTGTCTGATGATACGAAAACGGGTAATACAGACCTCTTTGCTATTGGATTCTTTTATTACATGACTTCGGGAAATGGGAGGAAGTGAAATCTGATCATTCTGTCACCTCTTCTGGGAAAGCAGAATCTCCCTCCCCCTCCCCCTCCCCTCACAGAGCCGCTCAGTGTCGCCCAGAAAAGGAAGCGCAGGATATGAGACAGCAGAAGGCCTGCAGGGAATCAAGCCGATGTCTGCCGAGTACCAGAATCCCTGGCTTCCAAGGACAGACTGGCTCAGAACAAGCCGACTGGACACACAGCACAGGGAGTGGCAGCCAGGGGGTCTCCAGGGAATGCAGAGGATGAAGGCTTTCTTGCTGGGGTGAACCTTTACTCTGGGTGAAGGGGTGAAACCTTTACTCTGCTCCCACCTCAGCACATTTGCTAACAGACTTTTCTTAGGACAGCAGCAAGAGCAGAAGGAGGCCAGGAATGCACCAGAGTAAAGGTCTCACCTCCAGAGCTACCCTTCTGTGAGAGACACTCAGAGGGAACAGTCTTGTTCCTGACAGCCTGCCTGTATTTCTGATTTCCTGTACCGCAGGGCCTCCAGCCCGGAAGAGTAACCTTGTGGCTCTCGAGCATCGTGGAGCACATGAAGTAGGACTCCCTGAGACACTGGAGTGAGCTGACAAGGCCAGATGAGTTACCTGACTACTGTAATTTGCAGCAACTGCCTGAAGGCTTGACCTTGGGGACACCCCCCCTCCCCATCACCTGATGCTTGTTACCATCCGGGGCTAGACACCAGAAGAGATAAGGACAAGGTCCATCACTGGCTCCTCCACTAGGGCCACGGCTTCCTCTTCTTGACTAACTCTCGACTAGCTGATTTATCCACAACTGACCCATAAGGGCCGCAATCCATGAGGCGCAGCACCTGTGTTGTTCCACTGAATGACAGAACGGAGACAGCTGAGCTGCAGGTTCAGATGATGCTGGGCCCCCTGGAGGTAGAAACTGCTCAGGACACTATCTGGGACTCTGAAGAACCGGTCACCTGAAACTATTCCAAGCAGGATGGTGAAATGCTTTCTAGCAACAAGCAACTGAAAATACTGGCAGAATTATCCCTTTTATTCTATTTCTAAATATGACAAATGCTTCAAGAATCAAACTCCTTCTCAAGCTTCCAGATTTGCTGTAGACAATTAAGACAAACCCAAAATGTCAAGACACATTAAACCACGGAGATGTTCTACATACACTGGGAGGGAAAATGTACAGATGGAGAGCGGTACCCACACACTCACCAAATGGTGAACGTTTATTCTATCCTGTAAGCCATGCCAGACACGTTGGTGGGGGCCTGCGTTTAGACGACATCCCCAGTTCTCATTCCCAAGCTCCCACAGCTCAGGTGGGCACCACTCCTGGAGGTGGACCATGCGGACCAGCCCAATTCAATTCCACAATGGTGGTATAGGGGGCTCCTGCCCAGACTCCAAGAGTTTCAATCCCAGGACAGATGCTGAGAATCAGGAAGACCCTATGAGCATGAATGAGGGGACCAAGCAGCTTAGCAGCTCCCCTTGGTGACCTGAAGTACCCTAGGCAGGGGGACAGAGCTGGCTTCCGGACCCCACTGCCTCCAGGAAGGGTAACAACAAGAAAAAGAAGAAAACCACAGTATTCAAATATATGTCAGTCAGATTAGACAAGAAGTAATCTGAATCAACTGATCCACACACTGGCCCACTTTGTATGGAACACGTTTCAGGGGAGACAAATGTGGTATAGGTCTGCAGCCCACGTGGGTGATGGCAAATGAGGGGCAGGGCAAGGAAGGGCGCCATGGTCTATGTGGACAGTTTAGGCACGTGATTTATAATACTCTGTGGACGTCTAACAGGTTAATAAAATATATATTATATAAATATATCTCCTCCTGTACATGCCGCCCCCTTGTGCAGCCACCGTGACTCCAGGCCCTGAACTCAAACCAAGGTGTGCCAGGTTGCATCCTGAGGCTTGCACCACTCCCCTGTACACGCCAAACCTGCCATCCCACACTGGAGGGGCGAGGGAGGGCGGCCAGGAAGACTGTTTCCATAAAGCTCAGATTCTGGAAAGACTGATGAATCATCAAAGTACAATATTTAGCCAAAGCCTACTACAGTGGGTGTACACAGCAAATGGACAGAAAGAAACCACGGAGAACAGGCCCCATCTTTTAACACAGTAACTTTCCAAGTTCTCCCCACAAAGAGGCACGAGGGAACTTGTCTGGGAAGATGGCCTTGAGCCTGCAGAAGGGTCAGGCTGGATGGCCAGTCACACCCTGAGACCACGCTAAATCTTTATAAGCCACTGTCTCTGACCTGCGTCGTTGCCCAAAACACAAAGCAAAGGGAATCCATCCCTGCCCCTCCTTCCCGCCTCGAGCTCCCTCTTGTGGTGTGGTCACTGCCTGCCGGCAGGCCTTCTGAAACAACTGCTATCCCCCAGCAGCGCCAATCCAAATGTGACTGAGTCCTGTGCTAGCCTGGAGGAAGATGCCTGGGATCCTGCTCCCTGGGACTCAGGGCCAGCCTCTCGGTGCAGATCAAGTGACTGACCAGCTTCACATACTTTCCATCTCCCTCCCAACCCATTCACCCTTGGCCTGGGGAAGCTCATGCTTGCTTTACTTCACTGAAGTGAGGAGATCATAGGAATACTCATGGCCTTGGTGTCTTGAGCAGCAGTGGCTCTATTAAGGTGGGAACTGGAAGGCATCACTGTTTCAGCAGAAGAAAACAAGACCCAGAGCAGGCTGGTTAGTGGTTTCCCACTCCTCGGTGAAGTCCATGGCCCCCACATGGTCCAAAGGTGCTTTTGAGAAACGAGCAAGACATCCCAGTAACAGCATAGTGGGTGGTGTGTTTTCCCTTAAAGTCCTGCCTTCGTTTTACAGTCGCACAGAAGAAATAACCCCATTGCCCAAGTCAAGCCTGGAGGAGATGTGTTACTATATACATGTTTTTCTTTCTTTAAAAATTTTTTTTTGGTGTTTTTGTTCTTGTTTTGTTTTGTTTTTTTTTAAAAATCATTTGAGTTGCAGGTCAGGTAAGTTGGTTCTGGAAGTACTGGTAGTTCCATTGGTATGAGAGAGACTTGCCTACGGGCAGGTAAACCCAAATTTGCCAATACAGGCAGTAACCCAAGCGGCCAGCTGCTGTTGCTGCACGAAATGGTCGTGGAGGAGGAGGGCACCAAGGACACGGGCGAAGTCGGAGACGGGACAATGCAGAGGACACCTGCGGCTGCTCTAACATGGGTGTTGGTGCCACCTCTGAGAAGAACGAGGTGAGTGGGTACACTATACAGGAGGGCTGTACAAACCGGGCACTGGACAGGTAGTTCCTCCAGCGGTCAAGGTGGCTCTACCTGTCCTTGAGCTCTCGTGTTACTCGCTTGGTGATACGTCCACACATTAGGCCGATCAGGAACAATATACAGATGCTCCCACTGATCACAGAGAGGATGTAGTTCTTTGATGGAGATGTCATCACTTGCATGGCGAGGTCAGAGAAGCCATCTGCTGGGGCCACCTGGAATGACACACCACAGCATTGCCTCTGAGAGAACTGCGCTGGGGCAGTGCTAGCTCTAACTTGCCCCCCTCAATCCTTAGTTTAGCTGATGCCCTTTCTTTTGGGGAGAGAAGATGAGGGACAAGAAAATCAAACACAGAGCTACAATTCCTTTTCCTGATCATAATATGGTGCATATCTACTGCATAAAATTAGAAAATACAGACAAACACAAAGAGGTGGGATCTCATACCATCCATCATGGTGATCTCCACT
Organism: Taxidea taxus jeffersonii; assembly: GCA_003697995.1. Classification (NCBI taxonomy): domain Eukaryota; kingdom Metazoa; phylum Chordata; class Mammalia; order Carnivora; family Mustelidae; genus Taxidea; species Taxidea taxus. The sequence continues at coordinate 22,597 of ML109945.1, forward strand.
ACCAACCTGGCAGCAGCCTTTACACTGGGGACCTCACTGCAGGTGGGGGGCCCTGGCAGAATGCTCCATATGGTTTTGCTTTTTTTCCAATGAGGTTCCATACCTGGCGTGGAGCCCATAAAGGGGGCTTGAACTCATGACGTGAGCTGAGACCAAGAGTCGGCTGCTCAACTGACTGAGCCACCCAGCGGCCCCACTGACATGTTTTCAGTCCTTTAGTCCTCAAACCAATCCCACATTACAGCTGAAGACCCAGAGGCCCAAGGGGTGGGAGGTGGTTACTTGTACAATGTCGCAAGTTCTTATGTATTCGGATTTATTCTTAAAAACAGAGAGAACAGTTGAGAATGTGTTGGACGCTCGTTCTGTATCTTAACTTCCTTTCACTCACCATTAAATCGTGAGCGCTGCCCCCAGCAGAAACACTGTAAACATGACGCAGGCCGACTGAACACACGGCACTACTCCCACAGTCGTGGACTCGCAGTCTAGCCAGTTTCCATCCCAGACTCCTCTCTGCTTTCTCAGATGGACCTCGATGCAGCCCACAACAGCAGAATCAGGGCCCAAAGGGTGCGTGTCTCCACAGGGACACGGACCTGCTCTTTTTGGGTCTCACCTTAGCCTGGGTACCCGAGAGGCAGGCTCTGCCCAGACGTGTGGCTCCATCGGTCTGATTCTCTACTCATCCCGTAGCGCGGGAGGTTTCGGAGGAACACGCGTCTGGGCACTGGCATTCGCCGGCACAAACTGATCAGCAGTCACTGCAGCAACTTAGCAACTGACAGGTGCAGGCGGTGAGCGAGCAAGACCTGACGTGGCGCCCTCTGCTGCCTCACTTAACTGAGGGCTTCCAAGCCAACTGAGCTCCCTTGGAAGAACGGGGGAGGGACGTGCTTGCTGCGTGGACAGCTGTGATCCCTTCCCTTCCACCTAGGTGTGAAGACTTTTCATGAGCCTTCCTATTTGCCTGTTACCCTTGACCTTTCATGTGGGTGACAGGAGGAGCTGGTCGAGGAAGTGGTCAAGCTGGGGAAGCTTCAAGGACACGGACAGACTTTCTGAGTACCCTCCCTGCTGGTCTCGCAGCAAGGACAGGAAGGCTGGCAGAGTATGTGGGGAACTAACAGAGCGGTGGTTGTTTCGAGACTCTCTCAGTCCTTACCTTTGCAGCGTAACTCCACATTTCAATCCGGTCATTGAGGCGTTTTTTGCACTCGGGCTGTAACCTCACCCGCTTATCCTCCAGGGCCTCCATGAGGCAGGACATTTCTGTGGAAGAAAAGGGATAAGAAGAGTCTGAAACTGTGCAGAACAGAAATTTCTGTAAGGCTGGGGAGAAAGGGACCTCACCACCAGAGAACGCAGATTTGGAGGCTACACAAAGTTAAATCCAGTCCAGGAAACTGGAACCAAGATTTCCATGAGGAAGAATGTTGAACTTCCGCGGCCAGCTGCCCAGCCCCTGAAACCTCTCTCGTTTTTATTGGGCATAGCTGGCTCAGAAGCAACTTTCTGCCCGTCCAGGATTTGCCCAGTGTGGCCACTGGGAAAGCTGATGAAGCTGCTCTAGTTTGGGAAAGGGGGAAGAAGGCCGTGGAGATGACGAAGTTTTGCTTTCCTGATAAGTAACTCAACCTTCCCTTTTCCTCAGATGCACACATCTGGTCACGGCTAGGTCAGTTCAAAGCTGCAGGACTGTTCGTAAATTCATTTTGCCACAAAAGCCTAGTCGCAGCATCAGCCAGGCCCCCAGAGGATGTTGTCTGTGGCTGAGCTGCAGCTGTAGAACAGAGCAGCTGTGAGCTCTCAGAGGGGAATCTGAGCGAGAGCTCAGAGACGGTCAGAGCGAGCAGCGACTTACGACGCCCTCGGCCAGGAGTAATGGCTGCACAGTGGTGTTTAATGTCCAGGGCACACGCTGTATGAAGGACTGGGTCCACAAAGATGTCTGCTTTGCTCTCCTTCAGCATGTTTAACACTTCCTAGGAAGGGAAAGACATCGCAGAAAGAGCTTTTATAGAGGAAATGCATCAGATCTGTTATCTGCATATACTTTATATACAAACAAAAAAGTCAAGGAGGGAAGGTTGAGGTTAACAACAGAACTTGTTGAGATAGGTGGCAAACTGGTAATGAGGCAAAGAATGTATATTTTTAGCAACTAATCTGATTCCATAAATATACTTAGAGACCTAGTGTAAGCAAAGCCATGTGTTAAGTAAAGTAGGGGGTTATAAAATGACATTTGGGTTTTGGCAGTCTGCTATGACATATTATTAAATACTAAGTGTTGGTATTTATAGTGGTATAATATAGCTATTTCCTTACTTTAAGAGGACTGAAAAATGTGAACTCTGATAATAAGAATAATATGCTATCTTAAAATTCCCAAACAACAGTCAATATTCGCAAAATGTTTCACTTTACCTCTATTATCCTCAAAAAAAAAAAAAAAAAAGACTGAGAGAGCATAAATTTTACTGCAAGAACAATTCTTACTGAGTTTAAAGATGTTCCGAACAAGAGGAATATAAAATGATGGAACTGAAATCAGCTCTGCAGTCTCTCCATTTATACACAATGAAACAACAGGAGGTAAAAATAGGCCAGCAAAGCCTTTTATTTTTATTTTTTTTTTACTTTTAATTAAATTTATTTATTTACTTGACAGAGAACAAGAAAGAGAATCTCAAGCAGACTCCATCTGAGCCTGATGTGGGGGCCAATCCCATGATCCCAAGGATCACAACCTGATCTGAAACCAAGAGACAAACGCTCCACTGTGCCACCCAGGTGCCCCCAGAAATGCTTTCTTAAATAAAGATAGTTTGCTTTCAATGGAAAGACTGAATATAGTCCCTATAACAATAATCAAACAATAATCAAAACAAGAAAACAAAGACCAAAACTCAAATATTGTTCAAAAACTCTTCCTCAAAGTGGAAGCTGAATGGGATCATCTGATGACAAAGCAGTCCAAGGAAAGTATCTGGATTTAGCTTTCCGCCAACTCCCCTTATTCCTCAGACCATGTGCAATCGGAAGTATTTCAGCAAATGAAAGAGCTGTGTACAACAGTCACAGTGACTCAACAATGACATCACTGAAACACTTTTCAAGAAAAGAAAAGGCTTTTTAAAAAAGATCAAATAGATCATCTCAGTAGCAATTTTGCAAGATAATGTATGCTTGGCAGTTATTTTGTTAACTTTGTTTTTATGTGCTATTTCTGAAATGATTTTCATGGATGCAGAGTATGTACTGATATGTTGGACTTGACATTCTGTCTTGGCAGTGTACTCACGGTGCCCCTCAACAACAGGCTGGCCATGTGGATGAGACCTATTCGCAAAAAAGTAGGATATGTGAAAGAATATTTAAGGTATAGGCGATTAATTGTCAAGAACCCAATGAAGGTTTCCTAAGAGGTAACAGTGTATAATTCTGGGGAGGAAGGTTTAGACGTTATCACTGAGATGTCAAAGGACAGCGTTGGAAAGAAGAACAAAAAGGAGTGCAACAGCAGCAGAAGAGGCAATCGGTGGTGGTGGTTACCTTCTTACAGGTGTCTGTCTTGATTTTGAGCAGGTTGACTTTGAGACACTCCTCTACTTGACCCGTCTGCTCTTGGGCTGCAGCTTCCTCAGCACACAGATTAGAGATCTGTTGGGGAGACACATGAAACACAGGGCTGTCTTGACTCTCACCAGGAACCTTGTCTCTGCAGCCTGTAGATTTGGTGATCCTCACACAAGAGGCCACAGGTCCTCTCAAAGAGTTTCCCAATGTACTTCACTCCCCTCCCTCCTGTACGAGCTGCCAGGCCCCATTCTCCTTTCCAAGGACTGGCACACAGAGCCGAAAGCCATCAGTGTACCCATCTTTATGCTGTCAACCCTGAAACTGGAGTCAAGACTGTCCCAGGACTGGTCACAAAGAAGGCAACCCTTGATGGCACAGGAGGAAGGTGATATAGCCAAGTAAAATACTAAAAGCAAATGCTTTACAAAGGTGTGCAGGGTCAACCCAGACTCACAACTTGGCAATATACACACCAACACATGAAGGGGCTCTAAAACACAGTCCACACCAAAGATTAAAAATTTAGCTTTCCTCGGACAGCTTTATGAGTAAGCTTCTTGTAAAAATCTTTAGCTATGATCCCCTAAAACTGACATATGTTGAACAAAGTTTTTCACATGGCCTTTTTGAGCTAGAAAGTCAAATAATTTCCAAGGACAGGCATTTCTTTGGTGCTATTCTAAGAGCACTTTATCTTTCTGGCAAGTCTTTGGCTATTCTAGGTTGACCATCGGAATGAGAAGGGAAGAACAAACTATACGGAGACATATGTATGTATAACATATAATAAAGGAGAACTAGTACAACAGAGAAATACGGAATCAACTCTACAGTGACAGGACCAGTGCCAAGTCTAATTCAGTGTCACAGGGAACCAGACACTCAAACAATGGAGAATCCAGAAGACGGGCCTTCAACTATCCTGGATTCAAAGCTGAAGGGAAAGAGAATACAGGACTTTTTTCCAATAAACATTTCTCTGAAAACCTCTGTTTATAACCAGTTTCATACCCAAACCCTACCTCATCTGAGCAGTGCAGCTGGAGCTGAGGATCGAGTCGGTAATCCAGAGCGGACTCCTGGATAATAATCCGGATCTGGTCTTCACAGTCTGAAGAGAGCCGCTACAGGTGACAAAGGGAGACTTCATCAGCCTATCGGGCAATTTCAGCTTTTTATTTGGCCCCTGATTTGGGAAAGTATGAAAAAGGCTTTGGGAAAGCAGAAGCAAGCTTGGGACTTCTGAAGGAAAAACTACAGGGAGTCGAGGGTCCTCTACAAACACACCTCCGAGAGAGTCCAAGCCAGTTTACCTGATCAGCATATCTCAGCTTGAGGCAAGAGATGACTTGACCTTCCAGCTCTGAATCATCCTTGGCCTTAGTCAGGATACCATGGCAGAATTTAGGAATGTCAGCTTTACAGGCTTTCCTTAATACAGGATTTAAGCGGTAATCTAGAGTGGAAAGTGATAAGTACCTGATAAAATGTTCCACCTGGATTCACAAACGTAAGAAATCTGCCTTTCGAAGGGGGGCACATTATGTCAGTGACCACAAATGAACCACTTGTTTATTCGCTAAATGTTTACAGAGCCCTCACTATGCTGTTTTCAATCAGCAACAGAATTTAACGAAAGAGTAGAGGTGGAGACGGAGACCCAAGGAATTCTACTTTGCAGCGGCTCCGTGTGCTCTGCTGGCACCAGTATTCTTGCTAGTTGTCACAAAGACCAAGCTACCATCACCAACCTTCCCTGTAAGAGGTACTTTGGACGGCACTGAGGTTACCTGACTCATCTTACCCATTATGGTACAAGGTCTTGCAATTCAGAGCCGAAATTTCTCTGTTCTAAAAGACATTACCGGGACGCCTGGGTGGCTCAGTTGGTTAAGCAGCTGCCTTCGGCTCAGGTCATGATCCCAGTGTCCTGGGATCGAGTCCCACATCAGGCTCATTGCTTGGCAGGGAGCCTGCTTCTCCCTCTGCCTCTGCCTGCCACTCTGTCTGCCTGTGCTCACTCGCTCTCTAACAAATAAATAAAATCTTTAAAAAAATAAAAAAATAAAAAAAAATAAAAGACATTGCCCATATATTCTCCTACCACATGCAGGAAGTTTTGTTAAGTCTCTAGACTTTTCAAAGAACTCTAGCCCTGACTCCTTCTGTCTCCTCCTTCCTATGACTTCCATTTTGTTCTCCCAGATACTCTTTGAAGGAAGAATAAGTCATTTTGCTTACTGCATCCAGACTGTTCCCTTAAAACCCACGGCCAACAAAACATCTGTAGTTTAATGAGGCAGGTATATGTCAACTCAGCTGCATGGAAGCCACACTCAGTGGGACGGGAAAGCCAGGCCATGATGTTACCTGTGTTCTGGGTGATCTGGCGCTTGGTTATCATCTGTTTGCATTTGGGATCCATCAGTTCACTGTTTTTATTTTGTTTCAAGCACTGCAACATGGTTTTAGAATCTGCTTCTGGACAGAACCTCTGCAAGAAATAAAGTTTTACAAAAGTAGTTACCCAAATACGGCAATTAACAGCGTCCATATCACTCTTCCATCAACTGGTGTGCTAATGACAGAATCTGCTTGAAGAGACTGGGGTACAAGAGAAACAGCTTAGTCTGAATCTGCACCCAGCCTCAACTTCCCCTTTCTTTTATCTCTTCGCTACTATGTTGCTCACAGTTCTACTACCCCGTTTCCTACTTTACATAGGGCTGACTGTACCTACACGGCTATGTTACATTACGTGACATCTCCTGAACTTAAATATTGTTTAAGTATGAACGTAATGCCGTAACAGGTGGCCAGGTAGCCCTCAAAGCGAATCTGCCCAATCCGAACAGGAAACTTAAAAATTACCCACCAGGGATGCCTGGGTGGCTCAGTGGGTTAAGCTGCTGCCTTCCGCTCAGGTCATGATCCCAGGATCCTGGGATCAAATCCCACACTGGGCTCCTTGATTGGAAAAGAGCCTGCTTCTCTTTCTACCCCTGCCTGCCTCTCTGCCTGCTTGTGTGCTCTTTCTCTTTCTGACAAATAAATAAATAAATGAATGAATGAATGAATAAATAAATAAATAAATAAAATCTTTAAAAAAAAAAAAATTACCCACCAGCCAATGTGAACAGGTATGTGGGGAAGGGACAAGTCTAGTTCATCTTTTAACTACGGGGGCTATAATCCTATCAAAGTCTGTGCGGCTAGCCTCTGTACACTTGCTGGTGTCCTTAAAGTCAGAGAGATCCATTTTGGACTAATAATAAATTCCATCTCTATGTGCTAATCAACAGTCTATCTGCTAATCACGGTCTACTGATCTTAATTCAGGTTGCTGAAAAAGTCATCAAAATCTTACAAAACTCCCACAAATCAGAGCCTGACAGTTCTGTTTTTTTGTTTTTTTTTTAAGATTTTATTTATTTGACAGAGAGAGAGAGAGAGAGAGATCACAAGCAGGCACAGCAGCAGGCAGAGAGAGAGAGGGGGAAGCAGGCTCTCTGCTGAGCAGAGCCTGATGCAGAGCTCAATCCCAGGACCCTGAGATCACGACCCGAGTCAAAGGCAGAGGCTCAACCCACTGAGCCACCCAGGTGCCCCGACAGTTCCGCTTTTACACAGGACTCAAATCTACCAGGCCCAGCTAAAGATACTTCTCTAACTTTCACAATTCTCTCTGGTATCTAATAGAGTAAAAAATAGCATTTTATTTTAAAGTAGCATTTTATTTTTTAAGTAAATTATAATAAAGCATTTTATTTTATTTTAAATAAGGCATGAGAACTTTAAGTTTAATCTCTTCATATATGGGGACAGATCCAGGAACTGGCATCTAGGTTCTCAAGTCAGCCCTTCTATAGAGAATGTTTACTGGAGAAGTGTATGAAACAGAAGAACTTATAGAAGAGAAAAACCTTTTGATTGTGGAAGGACACTGATCAGGACACTTGGTGGTGCTTTTTTCGGTGTATTTACCCACTGCCCACCCTCAAAGACTAATCATGTATTTACTGGGTATCTATTCACCCTTAGGTCAAGGTGAGCTCAGTTAGCTTAGCTCGGTGGTTCTGAAACTTGAGCCAGCACCAGAATCACCCGGAAGGCTTGTTAAAACTGACAGCTCTGCTCAGAGTTTCTCATTCAGTAGATATGGGTGGGCCCAAGCATTGATCAGCCCCCAGGTGATGCTAAGGGCCCACACTGTGAGAACCACTGTCTCATCTGCATAGAACAGGCTGAGTGGTAAGATTATACAAATTTGTTCAGAGGTTTAAAGAGGCTTAGGTTGTTTTTACCGACCTTGTGCTTACCACCCCCGGAGTTGCGGTCCCTTACCTTTATCATCTGCTTGCAGACTCTCATGAGGGTATAGTCTAGTTCTGGGTCCATCATCTCTGTCTCCTGTAGCTTAAAAACTTTCTGGTGGCAACGGGTACTTAGCTGCTTCTTGTTTTCTTTCAGACATTCGATAATCTAGGGCACAAGAATTATGGTCGTGTTAAGGGGTGTATCCCGGCTTGATAATTCATGTGTTCCGACGGCAGCCTTCGGTTCTTAGTGCATCTCCCATCTTTTGCTCTATTCCGAATTCCTAGGCAATAGGAATCAGAATTTGCTCACCAAGGAGAATTGTATTTATAGATCTACAGCTTCAGGGCTAAGAGTGAACCAGACTATATAAAAATAATGGATGAGTTGAGCAGTCTGCACTGGAGTCTAAAAGGAAGGAAACCCACTCAGGATTCCTGGTTTCTTCTGCCTTCTAGCTCTTCACTGTCAAGATTCCTTTTGGAGCCCACATTGGGCTCTCTGCCTTTCTCTGGAGCAGGAGCCCTGACTAGACAGTGGGCACAAGCTAGGAGGTTCAGTTCAACTCACCATTTACCAAGATGCATGAGAGAGACCCAGTCCTTACCCCTGATAAATAGTCTCACAAGGCCAACTTTTATAAATAAATAACTACCAAAAAAAGAAAGAAAGAGAAGGAGAGAGTGGGTTAACATAAAAGCATGAAGTGCCACATGATGGATTTTAAGATAGTGAATTAAACGTATCCTGGAATCTGCCCTTCCCTACACCACTTTATAGATATTATAAACAAATGATGAAGGGAAGCAGATGGGAAACTGTAATAACTAGGGCTGTACATAAAGTCAGGAGACTTCCAGGAAATTCTCAAGGCACAAACAAGAATCACCAAATAACTGAGAGGGAAAAGTAACAGAGCAATTTAAAAAATACATTTAAGATCCTTAGAACAATACAGAAAGAAATGGAAAACCAGAAGCAAGAACAGATGGTTGTGAAAAGAACCAATTACAGATCTTGGAAACAAAAAATAAAACCCAGTCAGCGGTCTCTCTAAAGAGAACGGACAGAACTGAAGAATACATTTTTACGCTGGGAAGTGGAACTCAGGAATTACCTCAATGCAGTACACAGAGCAAAGACATGGAAAGTATGAAAGAAAAAGAGACATGGAGGACAGATTCAGATGCTCCAGCCATCTGCTATGAGTTCCAGAAGGAAGGAAAAGGCAGTGCTTGAAAAAACAGCAACTGAGGGTAACGCACCATGGCAATGCCCTCGACTAGAAAAGGCAGCTGAGTCACTGAACACTGAAGGAAAAATCATGTGCTTAACTTCATTCCTGACAGTTCTGGGTAGGACCCTGTTCTGTGCGTTAAGGAAACAAAGTTTCCCAGATGACTCTTATGTTAAGAATAAGAACTAGTCGAGGGGCGCTTGGGTGGCTCAGTGGGTTAAAGCCTCTGCTTTCGGCTCAGGTCATGATCCCAGGGTCCTAGGATCGAGCCCCACGTCGGGCTCTCTGCTCAGCGGGAAGCCTGCTTCCTCCTATCTCTCTTTGCCTGCCTCTCTGCCTACTTGTGATCTCTGTCAAATAAATAAATAAAATAAAAATTTTTTTTAAAAAAAAGAACTAGTCGAGAACTTCTGTGTAATGGGCATGGACTAAGGGAATAATCAATTTTGGAGGTGCATGGTATTAGGAAAGCTATGTAGAAGAGGAAGCATCAGGAAGAGCTTCTTAGGAAGATATGGTAGGGCAGGACAAGGTAACCTAAAAGAGGGAAGACAATGAACAGGAGATCAAGACGAATGCAGATAAGGAACTCACTCTGGGAGAAGTCTGGTACAGCTTAGGAGGGGATGATTAGGCTGGAGAGAAGGTGAGGAGGCTCATCCCACCAGCAAAGAATTATTAATTATTCAAATGTTACCCTCCCATTTTCACAATTAGAAAATAAAAAGAGACAGTCACCTGAGCATTGCCATACTGCACAGTGGAACAGTAGTTCTTGATGTCAGTCTTGCAAGCTTCATACAGATCTGGTTCCAGACGGATGTCCTCGGTCTGCAAGGGAGGGAGCCAGCATGGAAAAGTGAGCTTATTCTAAACTGGAGATGTCAAATGTTCTGCAGACTCAGGTGCTGACTGGATCTATCTAGTGACCACAACTCATACCCAGCAAAGCAGCAGCAGTGTGGCTACCACAGTACGAGGAAAGCTGGGATTTAGTTTCAATCCTGCCACTAACTAGCTAGATGGCCTTAGACTTTCTTTGCAAAACAAAATGCTGTCACCTGCCCGGCCCCTTCACAGCACTGCTGTGACATGAAGTTAAATCATACGATGTGGAAACTACTTCAGAAAGTAAACCATTACATAAATGTAGGATCCTACTTTTATTATTATTATTTTACTGAAGGAGCAAGGTTCAAAGCTAGGGACCCAAAGTCTCAATTGTAAGAGGACATCAACGCTAGCTCCAGTTAAATATAATTATCACTGAATCACTCCCAATCTATGGGGAAGTCTGGTAATGCAGCTTTTGTGGTATTACTGATATTCGGTATTTGTTAATAGTTTTTGCTTAGACGGAGGTGAAGTAAGTAGGATTCACAATACAGAACATATTAAACATACTTTCAGCTGTTTTCTTAACATGGTTTAACCTCAAAAGTAAAGTAGGAGGTTTCCTTTTACAGTGCACACAGCAGCTGCCTTGGTGACAGCTGTCTCACCTCAGGACCTGTAAGCTCATCCGGGCATGGCACTCCCCTGGAGAGTGCTGCTGCTCAGGGAGCGGGCACAGATCTCAAACTGAAAGACGAAAATTGAGGGAGGCACGCCTGGGTGGCTCAGTCAGTTAAGCATCTGATTTTGGCTGAGGCCATGATCCCAGGGTCCCTGCTCAGTGAGGAGCCTGCTTCTTCCTCTCCCTCTCAACACACACACACACAAGCACGAACGCGTGCGCACAGAGGATCTTGCTACAGGCCGTCAGGAAGAGAGGAGGCTTCTCCTGTTCTAGTCTGCTGCCGGACACGAATTTGGAGTGGGTGGCCCGGCTACTGTAGGCAGCCGTTGTGAGGGAAACCAGGATTGCAGTAAAGATGGTGCCACGAACAGCAGAGACAATAAGGAGAGACCCTTGATCCTTGAGGGCATTATTGATGCAATGACTGTATCACACGCTTAAGGCTGAACTTTCAGTGGCACATGGTAAAAATATTTTATCAGTTAGGAAAAGCGAAGCAGGAAGCTGTCACATGGCAAAATTTTAGCACAAGACTCCCAAGTCTTAACAATCACAGCAGTGGCTAAAATCTTCCAATCTGCCCTCACCCTTCACCCAAGCCTCTAGACCCTGCCCCTGTGTTTGTGGGCCCAGAGGCCGCGCTATGAGACATTACCATCTCTAGCTCTTCCACCCGCAGCTGCTTGCGGCACTTGAGGGACACCCTGTGCTCCTTGGCTTCCTGGAGAGTGTCATTGCGCACAGTGGTGCTCAGGCAGATCACCACGTCCACCCTGCCAAGGAAAGGAGAAGGCTGAGACTGGCTGGAGCCACCGGAGGGCAGAGAGCCCAGAGCCAGGCTGAGGCAGGGGCCAGATCACCACCCCAGAGTGCATGACCCCTTTACCATGCTTCTGAACACCCTTTCTAGAAGTCTCACTGTGCTTTCAGAGCCTCAAAAGCAGTCATCTGACCCTGTATGTTACAAACACCTGAAGGCGGGCTACATTCCTGACTGGCAGGGAGTCCAGAGAGGGGACATGTATGCAAGGACAGTTCAATGCTCATTTTGTTACAAACGTGTGACCAGAGAGGAATGCTGCTCTTAACTCTAGACTGTGTCTTTGATGAACAGTGAAATCCATTTCTAAAAGGTATGGAAACCTAAGCAAAATGGGAACTTGGTTTATATGAGGAGGATGTGTTCTAGAAATGTGCCTTTGCAAAGAGTGAGATGGAAGAACTGGGGCAGCCATATTGTAAAAGCTCTTCACTCTCCTCATTGAGACCTAATTCTTAAATGAATCAAGATTTTGTTCCTTCACTAGACCTCTTAACTCAAGTAAAAGCCCCTGCTGCTCTCCAGAAGAGCTGACATAATGGGATGATATTGGGAGGAAGTCAGTTAACCTCTCACTCACGCTGCAACTTGCTCCTCTAAGGGTGCAATCTGAATCTGCCTCCTCAGTCACACAGCTTGAACCTGGGAACAGTAAAATCGGCCTCCTGGCCTATCCACGGCAGAACCATCTGGGTCCCCTGTGGCTCCAGGCAGCTGTAAAGATGATCTGGCCACACAATCCAAGTGCTTGGCCATACAACCACAGCATGCGCTGGCCTCCAAGGCTAATCCTACCAGAACATGGGGTATTTGTCCAGACTTTAGGGAAGCAGAATGAATCAAGTAAAAGCTACATACTTCTTTTTTATGTTGGGGCAAAGTTTCAACACATCCTCCTTGCAGGCCATTTTAAACTTGTAAGAGAACCGAAAATCCTTCATCTGCACCTGAAAAAGATGACGTGAAAGAAAATCAGCAGCTCTGTGGCACGTTCCAATCAGCAATGTGCATGAAGACTGCAGATGCCCGCCTTCCAGGCCCTGCGCAACTCGTCTTCTGTCTCAGGCTTTAGGACTGACCCACCTCCTCATTCCTCCCTTTGCTATGGCCACTCTGGCTTCCCTACCATTCTAGTCATGTTGCTCCCTCTGCCAAAAGGGCTCTTCCTCTCCCAGATCTCCCATGGTCTGCTCTGTCACCTCCTTGGCACTTTTATTCAAACACCTCCTTCTGAGAACCCCTTTCTCCTTCGCCCTCCACCCAATAGGTGGCTTTATTTTTCCTTACAGGCCCACCTGAGACCGTATTTATGTGTAAATGTGTTTTTGTGTCTTTTTCTTACTAGAACACGGAACCAACAAGGGCAGGATTTGTTTGCCCAAGGAGCCCACTGTCTGGGTGGCTGCCCTCAGAGGCCCTCAATATCATTTGGTAAAGGCAAATGATAAACCAAAGGCCCCAAGAAGAGGTCGATTTTACAGATGACAGATTTCATCCTCCTGGGAAGGAAGTGCTTGCTTTACCGGAAACACTTCCTTTAGATCTGTGCCAACTTTGAATACGTTTAACCTCATTTGCATGTCAGACCTGATATGGCAATAGGATTTAAAAGAGAAAAAGGCTTAGGGTCTAGTGTACTGATAGACATTTGGACTGCTGCACTGAACAGAGACATGAAACAGCACATCCCACTGATCACCCATGTAAGCAAAGGCTAACGTACCTTACAAAAGCAAGCAATGTCACTCATCTCTATCCCCACTGGGCTGCCTGTTCCCTAAGAGTACAGACTCCAACTTATTTAGCACTGCATTCCCAGAGCCTGCCATTGTGCCTGGCCATAGTGGATAAAGACCATAGTTTTTGAGAACCAGGAAAAGGCATATTTAGAAAAAATGATTTCTCATAGAAGAGGTGCTCTGATGCTCTGGAAGAGAAAGGAATTCAGAAGCATCCAGGCAGCCAAGATAGGCAGGGTTTGCCTGGCATTACTGACCAGCTGGAAGTGGGTGACTCCAATGGCGCACTTCTCATTCATATCCTTCTGGTGTTTGTTCTGAATCAGACACTCCATCAGGTCCCCAGAGTCGATCTGGTTATCTGCCACGTCCTGCGGAAGGCAGTGCACATTTACACTTCATTTCTAACAATTAATGGACAAATCTTGCACCCCAGTTCATAAAAAAATGAAAACGAGACTGACTCTAGAGCCTCCCTCAACATGATACATCATAATTTATATCAAAATCAGCCTAAGAAATTATAAGGGATAAACTTTCAGTGGACTAAAAGTTGCACAGCAAGTTGCCCTGCACCAAGTAGTGACAAGAACATGTCCTGTGCAGGGCTTTCGCTCCTTCCCCCTGCCCCGTGACTCCAGCAGCTGGCTTCAGGATCACACCCATCACTGCCTCCTGATTGTCAGATCCTTAGGGTTCCCGCATGGCTCCACCCCCACCATTTAGCAAGTTCAACAAGTGAATAAAGTAATAAAGTAACAGAATTCATTCAATTTACAAGGAGAAGCTATCATCACTGCTATCAAACCCCGAGCTGATGTAGCGGAAGTACCTCAGAGGTGCTCGGTGACCCGCTACGGGATCCCCTATGGTAGGCATCCTGACGACTGCCGCCAACCTGCCAACCTTGTACCAGGGCACCTCCCAAGCACAATCGGATAAGGTTTCCCAGGATGGCGGCACCCACCCCCCGAGTCTGTTTACATTTTCAACTTTCACTCAGGAATCATATATACTGGAGAGGTTAAGTGCAATATACTTGGGGACCAAAGTCCCAGTGAATTTGGTTTATGCCTCATCTGTTTCTCCAGACATTACTTACATGGCAAAAGTTCTGAATTATGGGCTCACAGGCTCTCATCAGCAAGGCTTCTATTTGAATGTCCTATAGAAGATTAAACATATTAATAATTCTGCTTTAGAAGGAACTATTTGTGGGGCGCCTGGGTGGCTCAGTGGGTTAAAGCCTCTGCCTTCGGCTCAGGTCATGATCCCAGGTCCTGGGATCGAGCCCCACATCGGGCTCTCTGCTCAGCCAGAAGCCTGCTTCCTCCTCTCTCTCTGCCTGCTTGTGATCTCTGTCTGTCAAATAAATAAATATTAAAAAAAAAAAAAAAAAAAGAAGGAACTATTTGTGGCAAGAGTGGCAGTTTGTGTTTCTGAATCAGTAGCAACTGATGGGCAAATAATCTAAGATGTATATTTGGGAGTAATTCTAGTCTTTAGGTTAGCGAGCCCCAGCACAGACCTAATTGTTCCTCCATTATATTATATTTTATTTTTTTTCAAGATTTTATTTATTTGTCAGAGAGAGTGAGCACAGGCTGACAGAGTGGCAGGCAGAGGCAGAGGGAGAAGCAGGCTTCCCAGGAGCCTGATGCGGGACTTGATCCCAGGACACTGGGATAATGACCTGAGCTGAAGGCAGCCGCTTAACCAACTGAGCCACCCAGGCATCCCCCTCCGTTATATTTTAAAGGGCGAGTTTTTCTAGAGGCAGATACCCTATGAGCCAGAGCAAAAAAGAGAAGGCAGAATTAAGAACAGTGCAGAGGAAAAAGCATTTAACAGTAATCCTAAAGTTTAGCTTTTGGAGTTTTTCCAAATGGCTAAGCAGTTCAAAATGAAAATGCAGGTAACTGACATCTGTCTTCAGTTTATAAGCTCCCCAAACCGATGACAAACCACTGCCTCTGGGGGATACACACGAATGTCTTTAAGCAGACAGTAACCTCTGTGCCGTACTAGCTGCTGAAATAACAACTTCCTTTCACGAGGGACACATCCCAGAATGTCCTCCTAAGCCTACAAGGACAATGAGAATGGGAGAAGGCAGATGATACAAGATGAAAGAAAGCAATAAACTTTTGAAAAATAGAAATAAAAAAAAAAGAAAGAAAGAAAAAAAGACTAATTGGGAAATGTAATTTTATATATTGCCAATTCGAATGGTTCTAAAAAGCTTAAAGTAAGAAAAAAAGAGCAATCCCCCATTTCCCTGATTTCGGCCCCCTAAGACAATTTTATTAATATTTTTAGCTGTTCTCTCCTCAGTAATGCTCTCTGTATTTCTTTTTTTTTTTTAAGATTTTTTTTTTTTTAATTTGACAGCAAGCTAGATCACAAGCAGGCAGAGAGAGAGGGAGAAGCAGGCTCCCCGCCGAGCAAGCAGCCCGAAGCGGGACTCGATCCCAGGACCCTGAGATCATGACCCGAGCCAAAGGCAGAGGCTTAACCCACTGAGCCACCCAGGTGCCCCCGCTCTCTCTATTTCTAAATAATATGTCTATGCTTATGAGACTTTCCAAGTTCTTTTTTAATATTTCTGTTGGCTTCAGGATGAAACAGGGATAAACACACGTATTCAGTCTTCCACGTTTAAGTGGAAATCCCAGCCTTTTATTTTATTACTGATGACATAAATATTATCAGATGACCTAACTGAAAGAGCTGAGATAAGAGAACAGGAACAGGAATGCCTGGACTAGTCACGCATGTGATCAAGAGATCTGAAGCACAGCTGCTATCTTTTCTTAAAGGGGAAGAAAAAGATTGGTCTAATCACTGTGATAATTCTAATTTATGAAGAAAACCAAAGGGCTAAGTGTCTAGCGTATTTCTCTGGAGAGATGAGAAAAGGGGTTCAGGAAGCAACACGATGTACTTCTGTAAAGCCAACGAAGGGAAAGGGCACTCTCAGGGGCAGAGAGAGGGCAGGACTGAGAAAAGAGGACGGGCCCCTGACAGGACGCCCGTAGTCTATGAGCCACAAGTCGCTTACCTCGGATTCTAACTCGGTGAGGTTGCCGACAATATCTCTGCACTCTACAGCCAGGTCGTCAAGGTGGTCCTGGAGGCACTCAAGCTCCTGCAAATAAGAAAGCAAGCCCCTGGCATTTTTCAATTATATAAATGAATAAGGGAAGCCAAGAGAACAGTGTCTATTTCCTTTGCAGTGGTCCTCCTTATCTTTTCTTTTTTAAAACTATTTCACTGATTGGGACACTAATGCTTTATTTGAGTCCCCAAACCGGGATTGTAGAGAAGATAAGCACTTGATGTAACAGGGTGGTTGACAGGGTCAAGGGGAAACAAGCGCCATACAAATCCTCCAGAAGGCCAAATCGATAAGTCCAACAAGAATCAATGTTCAGATGTCCTCAGTGTCTAAAAATTTTATCAGGCCTTTATTCTATTCCATTAACAGCCTGTCATTCCATTTTTTAAATCTGTGTTTTGATATCTTTGCTCCCATTTTAAATCTGCATGTCAATAATAATCAGTGAACAACAGATTCATAGTAGAATGACCTGCAGTATTTTAAGACTCTTCATAAGCAACGCAGGTTGGGACCCAGTGTCCAAAATCCAGCATAGAGCTGACAGCTCCTCCCAGTTAAACCTGGGATTCTAACCCTAGCCCATAGAGAAGGATCCTGAGGGAAACTGCAAAGTGAGTGAGCACACTAGGGTTTCAGGCATCAAAAAGCTATCTTGTCTGGGCTTTGGAACGTGACCTGGAGTGACCTTGTAGTATCAATCCATTACTATTCCTTTTTTTTTTTTTTAGAAATTTAGAGGTTTTAAGCAGAACAGGAGCTCACTTTCCCAAAGCTATCAACAGCTATTTCTCGGCAAAGGCTCTATTAAAGGATCAAGTTTAACTTAGTATCTGCAAGAATCTCTGTTTTAGAATTAGAATAGGAATGGGCAAGCAGGGCTGTAGGAGTTATACAATAGCCAGAAAGGGGGGGAAAACCCTGAAGGAAAATGCATAAAACTTCTGGAGTAAGAGAAATGGCTAAGGGAAAAATCCCATTCAGAGAACCCTTTCCTAACTGGAGCTTCACAGCGATGGGGGCAATACAGTGCAGCTTCCTCAATGTTACTTTGAAGGGGGTGTGAAAGGAAACTGTTCTCTGGGATTTCATAAGACCACATCCTTTGTTTTGTTAGACAAAGGCAGCAGAAAGATCAGCTACAGGCATTTTCTCACAATAAAATTGACAGAACTACAGCAGGCCCAGGAAGCAGACTGCTGAAAATGATACTGGCAGGGCCAACAGATCTGAGTAGTGAGCCAGCGCTGCTTCTGAAAAATGCCCAACTCCTGCTCATGGTTGAGTTGTTGGTAGTTAATCCCAGAGGATGTTGTGGAGTAGTAAAAGTGGAATCTGGAAACCTGAGTTCACGTCTTGTTCTAGTATTATTGGAGCTTTAAACAAGTAGTTATTCCTCCATGCTTGGTTTCCCTGCCTTAAGACAGAAGACAAAACTCTCCTAACTTATTGGGCTAGAATGTATTAATGTAGCTTTTCTGTTTTTTAAACCAGGCACAAACTTTTAGGAACCATTCATAACATGCATGTAATTCTTGGGGGCTGTTTCTTTTCTACTTTCCTGTATAGAGAGGTTGTAAGACAATGGACCTGATGTGTGACTAGGATTAGACCTGAGTAGTAGCTAAGGAAGTCAATACACTTCACTCCTATGGGCTTCAATTTTGTCAATTACTAAATGGAAAAAATAAACATGCACACTATTCAGGCATGCCAGTATTTATTTATGTTTATGTTGATATCCTGCCTTCCCTCAAAAGGACTTTAATGTACCTTATAAAGGTGAGAAAAGGAAAAAAAAGCAATATAAAATAACTTTAAAACAAATTTTAAAAAAAAGGAAAAGAAAGTATGGTAGAAAAAAAAAAAAGTGTGGGATGGAGCTAGCAGTAAGCTTGGTACACAAAATGCCTACCACAAAATCTTACATACTTGCTACAGGCAAGCCATAACTTTGGAGCCAGGTTTTTTAACAGGCAACACAAAGAGGGAAAATCATTTACAAAATACAGTAACTGTAACATATAAACAAAACAACTGCTTTGGAAAAGTATAATTATTCCTGATATAGAGAACAAAGAGAAAATTTTCCTTAGGATTTCTTATGAAGAAGATATTGAATTATGTAACAAAAACAGAGATACATTTTATAGTGTTTGTATTCTATGTAAAATGTTCATCATGATTATTATTATTATAAGATAAACAGGTATAGCTATGTCAGTTACCTGTCCAGTCTCTGTTTTCTCACTGCACCATTTTCCCAGATCAATCAGGCACTTATCCTGGAGGGCAGGATCCAGCTTAACATCCATGGCACGTTGGTGTAGGATCCTCTGGACTTCAGCTCGGCACTCTCGAGACAGCTATATGGGAAAGAATAAGCAAAATACTTTAAAAGTAACAGAACCAAAACAAAAAGACGATACATAAAGAAAATCTGTTGTCAGGAAACTAATAATGTTATAGTTACTTATATGAACTTTATAACCCAAATCTCTTCCAGAGTGAGGACTGAATCTTCTAGGAGGCTTCTACAAACCTACACCTCTAGAAAGGAGATCTTAGATTCAACGTTTTCTAATATACTGAATGAAACATCCTTTTCTCAGAGTACGTGGATAAAAAGTGAACCGGATTTAAGTTTTTTGTTTAGTAAAACTAATCTGCTACTACTCTATGAATGCAGAGTAGAATGTCAGCTTCTGTTCAGAAGAGAACACACAGCTGGGTCAGGAACACTGAGTTCAAATTTACCTAA
This sequence comes from Taxidea taxus jeffersonii, assembly GCA_003697995.1. Lineage (NCBI taxonomy): Eukaryota > Metazoa > Chordata > Mammalia > Carnivora > Mustelidae > Taxidea > Taxidea taxus. The sequence goes on from ML109945.1 coordinate 41,693, forward strand.
GCTCGGAACAAGCCTAAAAACTGTCTGTATCCTGGTTAAGAGTTCCTAATGGATCTTTAAGGCTAAATGAAGTTAGGGCAGCAATATATAGTTGTCTATTTGTCATTTAGATTTTAGTAATTTAAAGAAAAAACTGGAAACGCCCGCTGACATTTTGTTGAAATACTATTGAAAACATAAAATCAGATGGAAAGCTGGTGAAGCAACCCTGAGCACTCACTGAATGAAGTTCCTAGAAGGCAGCAGCCCTTCCCTGCCACATATACTAATCAAGTTTCCAACGACGGCAGACATCAGAACAATATACAGCAAACTAATTCAAAAACAAATGGCGGATAAGGAGAAATGAAGTCAATAGTGGGTGCATACCCTCCTGCCCTGTTCCTCAGTGCGGTAGGCGTGTCTATACAAGCAAGAGAACACAGCTCCGGGAGGCATAAGTTCACTGGTTTCATTCCAACCATGGGTGTGGCAAAGACGAGATGCATCTCCCTGGCACTTGCGGTATAAGACAGGGTCCAGCCTATAAGGGTAAGAGTTAAAAGATATTCCTGAATTCTGTTTTTCAGGAACACACAGTGGTCAATCGGTAGAAGTCTGGGGACCTTGATGCAGAAGCTTTAAGTTCCACCTCAAGGAGGCCATGTTGGCTATGTAACATGCACATTACAGTGGACTCAGCACTAACATGCCCTGGCTGAAGTGAGACAATGAGGCCTGGAGCTGTCACCAGGCAATTCACAACCCTTCACTCAATAAGGTTTCTCTAAGCATGAACGAAATTCAATCCTACCTGATATACAAGATTCAGTAAGATTAGGAAATGGCAAGATAAACAGAATCTCCCAACTAAACTTGCCTTCTAGTCAAACTGTTTCTCTTCTTCCCATGCCAGGTAAGTAAATTATATTTTTAGTTTGCTTGAATATGCTTATTAACTTAAAAAAAGTGACATTGAACTTTGAACTCTGGAGACAATGGATTAAGGCAATGAGCTTGCTGTTTCTCCAGATCAGACCAATGGATGCTTAATTCTATCCACATCATAATGTCAATTTTGGGGGGATTCAGCTACTCAATGGGAGGAGAAATGCTAACACTTAATGAGTAGCTTTTAAACCTATGAAGCAATTTGTAATCATAGGTGAAGGAGTTACAGAAGAGGAATTAAGATGATTTTGATTAGAGCAATAACCTCAGTAAATCTTGTTGTTTTGGTTTAGCTGACCTGAGAAAGTACAGAGAAATACCCATACGGTTTTCTGTAGTCCTTTCCAGAGCTAATCTGAGGGAACAGAAATAAAATACATTGAATCTGGGGTGCCTGGGAGGCTCAGTCGGTTGAGCGTCCGACTCTTGGTTTCAGATTAAGTCATGATCTCAGGATCATGAGATTGAGCCCCATGTTGGGCTCTGCGCTCAGCATGGAGTCTGCCTGAGATTTTCTCCCTCTCTCTCTGTCCCTTCGACTTCCCCTGTCCATGTGCTCTCTCTCAAAATAAAAATAAATAAATAAAATCTTTAAAAAAATAACACTGAATCTTCTGAATCATCTCTTTCCACTGAAGTATGTGGGTAACGTATTCAATCACCAGAAGACTAAACTGGCTAAAACAACTAAGGAAGCAGCTGAGCTCCCATGGGAACAGGAGGAACAGAAAGCTTCCCAAGTGGCTGTGTACCAGCTACTCTGCAGGTGGAAGACAAACTAGAACATGTTAAGAGGAAGGCAGTGAAGCCATTAAGTTATAGTGATTCTGACTGTAACATAGATTCTTCTCCTAGTTGATCCCCACCCCACCTTTCCTTGGATAACAGTATGAGAAGAGAAGAGAATTAAAAAGTCAAGTTGTCACTCACTGATAAGAGCTTAAGATAGAAAATTCAATAACTTTGAGTAGTTAGAGAAATAAAAGCAAATTCCCATATCTAGTACAAATCAATAAAAATAAAAATGCACTATTATCTGCTTAGAGACCTATCTGAAGATGCTTCTCCTGCCCCACAGATGCCCAAGTTCCTTGAGGATGGATGTCTGTGGTATCAGAAATAACTGACTCTGATTTCCAAAGTCGTAGTGAATGGGGACACGTGGGGCAGACCTGCGAGGGCTGCCTCAGCTTTTAGATACTATTCTGAAAGCAAGAAGAAAGATATTCTTCAGGGGACTGGAACGTGTCAGCACCCCAGAACTTAAGCAAAACATATTCTTACTGATTATTTCAAACAAGAAAGGAGGATCCTGACTAAACAGGAGAACAGGATGAGGCTTACACTTGACTTTGGCTTCAAAATACTCACTTCCAATCTCGAGAGATGAAATACTGCAGTTCTAATAGACGGTGCTCACAATCTTCCACCATTTTCTCTGTGTATAAGTGTTCCATTAGGCACGAGAGGATCCTGGGCATAAAACAGGGATGAAATTTTAAGAACAGGTTTGGAACTCTCACACTATTTCCTTGGTCTGCAGAAAAAGCCCTTGAGCTATTTTTCAGGGCAGTCAGGGATTTGCTTCTCTGAGAATAACTCAAATTGACTTAATCTGATAGTGACTATGCCTTCTCTCAACGTCAGGGCCACTTGGCACCTGGGACTCGGCTTGCATAAGATCGGTATGCAGGGGCACCTGGGTGTCTCAGTTGGTTAAGCAACTGCCTTCGGCTCAGGTCATGATCCTGGAGCCTCAGGATCAAGTCCCGCATCCGGCTCCCAGCTCCACGGGGAATCTGCTTCTCCCTGGCCTTCTCCCCACTCATGCTTTCTTTCACTGTTCTCTCTCAAAAAAAATAAATAAAAACCTTTAAAAAAAAAAAAAAAGACCGGTATGCAGTTGCTATAACTGTTTATTAGGAAATTTTTCTAACACACAAAAAAGTAAAGTATCCTAAGAGCTACTTTCCCTTCCCATAGCTTTATCAACCTATGGCCAAGTTTGTTTTAATCCTACACACCCCCCCCCCTTGCTGATATTTTGAAGAAAATCGCAAATATCGTATCATTTTCTTTATAAATTCTTGAGCGTGTTTCTCTACGAGGACATAATACCATAATCCACCAGAAGAAATTAATTTTAAAAATCCTTAATGTTATGTAATATCATATTAGTTTTCAAATTATTTTGCAATTATTTGGTGCTTTTTTATATGTTTGTTCAAACCAGGACCCAGAAAAGGTACACACATTGCATTTGGCTGATAATATCTTCAAATGATTTTCAGCTGTAGCAGTCCTCCCCCCTTCCCTCCTTCACCTCTGACCCCTCATGCTTGATGCAGTTATTTTTATATTGGTAAATATTCTTTTTTTTTTTTTTTAAGATTTTATTTATTTATTTGTCAGAGAGAGTGAGCACAGGCAGACAGAGAGGCAGGCAGAGGCAGAGAGAGAAGCAGGCTCCCTGCCGAGCAAGGAGCCGGATGCGGGACTGGATCCCCAGACGCTGGGATCATGACCTGAGCCGAAGGCAGCCGCTTAACCAACTGAGCCACCCAGGCGTCCCTATTGGTAAATATTCTTAATTAGTATTCACAGTATTTGTCTATCTTCTCCAACTACACAAAAGCTTTAAAGAAGGATACCTTTTTTGAATCCCCTGCCACAGCCTGAGCAGCAAGAATATAGGCACAGCAGTGTGAAGACAAACATCAACTGCATTTATTGTCTTGCTGGGTACTGCTGACTGTGGGCTACAAAGCTTTCTGCAGAGTGGGAAACCTGTTCTTTACTTGCAACCTGGTTTTAAGAGCTGTTTTTGCATTATATGGAATAAAACTACTGCATGAGATTCAAATCCTGTATTATAGCATCTTATAACTTTCCTAAATCTTGGATGCAACTTCGGAGTTCACTTTGTCCATGATTACGTCCTCCAACCACAATGCTTATTTTTTATTTCAACTATAATAAATAAATTTCTAATAATTATCAATTAGCCAATGTATGTAACAAGTCACTATACAAACAGGATGAAAGTATAGAGACAAAGTATGTGTCACTTTATCCTGAGTGTTTCTCTCTCTTGTTTTTTTATTTGATCATTAAACAGAATTATTCAGTGACCTAAGGTACAGGCCCATACACGCTCAGTCACAGTCAATAAACATCATCACAATGCTGGGTCTAGTATCTACATCATGCATGAGGCAGAGCTGAAGTCTCAAGTCCAATACTGGTTTTAACAAAAGTTGCTATGTGTTTCTGTTTAACACAATTTTAGTTAAGATGTTAAAACCATCCAAAAGTCATTTAAAGGAATGTTCTCAATAATACACTGCCAAATAAAATACAGTATGAATAAATACCCCAAATAAGATAACCTACATTGGGTCTCCCGATCTTATGTGTTTGCAGGCTGTCTGTATTACAGATTCACAAGCTTCATTCAGAGCTCTATCAATGCGGTAATCTGCACCAGGGTCAGTCTCCTGAATCAGTGTTTGCAGCTGGATTAAAAATAAAAATAAGAAAGAAGAAAGTCACTTACATATCAGGGAAGAGCAATGTTATTTCTTCATAGTTACTAGGTCTGGTACATCACAGTGGATTCTGAACAAGGTATTACACTTGTCACTGGCTAAGCTCAAGAGCTCATCCCAAATACTTTCCAACTGGTTTCTCTTTCTTGAGTGCAAGTTTTTCTGTATTAGTCATGCTGGGGATTGCTTGCCTACCTGTCTGGGCTATCCCTGGGCATTTGTAATGCAAAAGGCCTTTGCAATATAAAGTCTGCCTTTTCCTTCCTGTCTGCCTGCTTGTTAATCAGATTGCTAAATCTGACACTCATGGCCAAGCCAGAATTGAGTGGAGAAGGGTAAATAGAAGACATTTCTAGTCAGATACCTGATTTGGTCATAAGACTCTAGAATTTGAATCTTGCTGCCAATACACTGGCATTAAAACAAGCACACTCCATGTTATTAAAAACAGAGGAGAGATTTCATTTAACTTGCAAGAAATATCAATTGCAAAAAACAAGAACAATACTTATAATTCCCATTTTTCCTAAATTATCTTTTATACAACTAAGAGGTAAACCACAGCTTGCTCGTTAAACATATCCCCTAAAATACTTGTCATTATGCAGTTGAAAATCAGGGTATTTTCTTTAACATTTACTTCTGCCTGGTCCATTCTTCGTTACGGAATAAAGTGAAAGCATGAGAAGATGTGCCTCTACTTCTTTTTTCCTGTCTTTGAGGAGACAGCAGTTGGGGCACAGAGGAAAAAGCTCTAAATTAAGATCAGAAGACCTGAGTTCTTTTTTTTTCTTAAGATTTTAATTTATTTGAGAGAGAGTACAAGCGAGGGGGCTGCAGAGGAAGAGGGAGCAGCAGGCTCCCCATTGAGCAGGGAGCTGGATATGGGCTTGGTCCCAGGATCCAGGGATCATGACCTGAGCTGAAGGAAGCCGCTTAACCAACTGAGCCACCCAGGCAGCCCCCTGAGTTCTATTAATAGTTCTGGCTCTGCCAGACATTAGCTCTGAAAACACCGGCATGATTAACCTCTAGTTGCAGTTTCTTGAACTGAACAGGATTATAAGAAAGAGTAATATATAGGAGAGGGTTGTATAAACAGCAAAGCATTCTATGTATGTAAAAGACCATTATTAGTACAGATGGATAGCAGATGGTGTTTTGGGGTGGGAATCTTAAATAACAGAAAGCAAACTTGGAAACTATAATCCTCCTGGTTTGGGTTCCTTTTTTTCCAAGTTAAAGAATTGGAACCCTTTTCGTGTCACAGATGTAGCCTCTGGAGGAGAGACTTCTCTGATCCTCATTCATGTGACCAATACAATCCCACAGGGGCTCATATGAAAGCAATGACCCTATCACACACTGATCAGAGAACACACATCAAAAGGAAATGACAAAAGAAAATCCCAATTCTCTCTATCCTAAAATCAACTATCAAGAAGAGAGAAGTAGAAAAGATTTCCAATATTCTGGGATGGAAGTTATTTATACCAATTCTTGATAGCAATTTGGAGAAGCTACAAAATGCTGTGGTTAGTTGATAGAAAGATTACTACCAGTTTTAGTAACGACGGTTTGCTGACAAAGACCAAAATATTTACATCTTCTTCTGAGGGAAGTTGTAAGTATCATGGGAATTTGGAAGTCTCTGCAAGAAGTGTATCAGTTAAATATCTACAAGTGACAGGCAAACCTTGAGAATTCACAATGAATGCACCAGACTGCAGCACCTAAAGGGAGACAATGAATGCCCTACAGACGCTAATGGGCTAACAGCTCAAGGGATCATTGCCACTCTGGAATCCAGGGACAACAATGTAGGAAATAAACACTAAAAACATGAATTGCTACATGACTATATAATCATTCCAGCCCCTGACTGTTTAGGAAAATCCCAGGGAAATGCTTCTGAGAAACAATTAGTCTAAGAATATACTGCACAGTCATCTTTGGCCAGGGAGAAACCAGGCCCAAACGTGCTCACCCATAACTGAAGATAATTTAATAAGTTCATGATTATCGTACATTTGGAAAAGTGTGTACTCATTAAGGTAAAAATTATCCACATGTTTCACAGTTTACTATTTGTTGAGAGATTACTGAGTCAAAGCATCACCAAGCAGGGAACAGGGAAAATTAGAGGCCAACCACAGACAGGCATGGAAGCTTACTCTATCAAGGAAGAGAACTATGAAAAAGAGAGAAAGAAACCTACTCAAAATAAATTATTTCAAAAAACTCTTCTACTTGATTGAGGATGGATAACGTAGGAGAAGACAACTAAGGAAAATATTCTCCCTTCAGATCATTTACTCCTTCAGTATGTGTGAGCAAAGACTAAAGATCATGGGTCCATTATAATCAAAATAAAGTGTTTATTTCTCACTTGGCTAAACTTGATGTGGGCAAAATCACATACTTCATTATTTGAGACTATCCTCTAGGTTTGGAACCACTTTTCTTCTAGGCACAAAGGATGAGACGGGCATCCTTATTTATCTTTCAAGTTGACTCACTAGTTCTTTATAACAAACTAAATTGTAAAAAGCCCTGGAGGCAGATGCCGTAAAATAATGTTAAATCAATTTCTCTTCTTCTTTTCTGTACACCTTGGTACAAGTGTAGCCTCAGTAAAAAGTTTTATTCCTGACCACCTCCCTCTCTTTTATATGCTGCATTAAGGATGAGATGCAAATATGGGCTATTTTGATACATACTTGGTCTGAGGCCCAGGCACACGTATTGTTATAGAGGTTTCCTAGGACAATCACCAGCAAGGACTGCTCCTGAAGAAATATACTGTGCCACAGCGGATTCCAGAAGCCTTCCTTCTAGCTGGGTTTGGGATTTTGGAGAAGAGTCTATATATTTTTCTACTTTTTCCATTCATAGGATGTGCAATTTACTGTCTACTCTGGGTCAGGCTGAGTAACAGGAGCTAAGATGAAATTTTACAAATCAAAATTCTATGGGAATTTTGTTTCAGACTATAAAATTCTGATTTTCTGAAATACTCCATTATTTATTTATTTATTAAATATTTTATTTATTTGACAGAGAGAGATCACAAGCAGGCAGAGAGAGAGAGGAGGAGGCAGGCTCCCTGCCAAGCAGAGAGCCCGATGTGGGACTCAATCCCAGGACCCTGAGATCATGACCTGAGCCGAAGGCAGAGGCTTAACCTACTGAGCCACCCAGGCGCCCTGAAATACTCCATTTTTAATAAAAATGCCAACAAAAAGACCAACTGAATTGTGGTTTTCCAAACTTTCACTGAGTAAAGAGCCTCAACTCCCTACTGCAGGATACAAAACTAAATGCTATCTTTTGTGTATCCTATCCTAAGGGATGTATAGGATACACTGTACAGGGTACCACTGTTGCATTTGGTACTGAGAACTGTTCAAAGACTCTTATTAGTAAAAAGTAATAAATATGGACTATGGTAATGAAACAGATGCACTGCATCTGTAGTATTTTATAACTTTGTATTACATCCCTGATCTGTTGTTATTCAACTCTTCGTGAACTCTGGAGCAAGAATAATTTTATCTTTAAAAAAAAAAGAATTAACTTTATCTTTTCAAGAAGTACACTAGTTTTTTCCAAATACCTTTATAGAACTAACAGTAGTTTGAGGACAGAGAAATAAAGGCCCTTCCATGTATAGTTGCCTTACTAACAAGAAAAATGGTGTGGTTTTTGAAAATGAGATGCTCTCTTGATCCTTCAGCCCAGGAATTCATGGTATGTTGCATATCAGTAATAAAAACAAACTCTTAGAGGGACGCCTGGGTGGCTCAGTTGGTTAAGCGGCTGCCTTCGGCTCAGGTCATGATCCCAGCGTCCTGGGATCGAGTCCCACATCGGGCTCCTTGCTTGGCAGGGAGCCTGCTTCTCCCTCTGCCTCTGCCTGCCACTCTGTCTGCCTGTGCTCGCTCTCTCTAACAAATAAATAAATAAAATCTTAAAAAAAAAAAAAGGTATTTAAATTACTGCCATAGCCACCTTAGAAAGGTAGAAAGGTAATTGGGAGTTTCTGATAATTTTCTGCCCAGATTGCCCTTACAATAAAAATACTCAATTATAAAAAAAAAAAAAAAGAAAAACAAAAACAAAAAAACCAAACTCTTAGGAAATTTCAATTGTTACTGCTCTCTTTCAGCCTCAACTCAATGGAACCTATAGAGATAGGCAAATCCTCTTTTGGTGGAGGACGTTTTCTTATTTACCAGAACCTGGTTCGCCTTGGTTCTGAATTAGAAATTCCATCTGGCAAACTACCTCTCCTTTAAAAACTGCAGCAGACAATGCATTGTATCTATCTCTTTACGTATGTAGCCCCATTTATTGTTTACGAACCAAACTTTTCCTCTGTAATAAATTCCATGTTCTTATTAAGATATGCCCGAACAATATTCTGTATCTGGTTCTTAGTACCCAATGTTCATGTGATGTCACAAATGATCCAGATAAAGGAAGCTGGGACAGTGTCAAGAAGAGGCTCCTTACCTGACAGAATGTAACATACAAAATGGCAGTAGAGAATTTTTCCTTACCGCCTGCTGGCAGTTCATTCCAAGGTTCCCTTTTTCCCCACGAACTACTTTCATTAGACAATGCAGAGTTCGCCCTTTTCGATGTAATCCAGAACAGTGGTGTTCAATCTCCCCCCGACAGCTCAGGATGATCTCAGGGCTCAAAGAAAAGTCTTCCATCAACATGCGACGGTAATCTAACATCTCCCCCTGGCACTCGCTGCTCACTTGGCGCCCTAAGTTAGGAGCGAAGTCACAACATTATGGATGGTGAGCATTACAGTCAGGTATCACTGCACAGAAAAGCACACGTTCTCCTCTAGAATATAATATACCAGTCATGCCATCATCTAGACTGAAAAGCTCAGAATATAGAAAGAGCTTCATCGGCATAAAATGAGTTTAAGACTCCATAGACTAGGGTTTATCTTGACAGTGTTCTGTATTATATAGATTTTATACCACTAAAACTGCAAATGCTTTGCCAATGGGAGTCTTATCAATAAGATAATTATGGGGGTCACAATGAAAGACAAGAACAATCCCTAATGACCTACAGAATTAAAGCCTGTGAAAATTACCACATTTCAAACATTCACTATAGCCTCGCCAGCCTCCTTCCTTGAGCTAAAAATGCCAACTGGGAAAACTTAAGAAAATTAAAAACAACAGCAACAACAAAAAATACCCCAACTTTACCAAGGTATAATTAACATAAAATAGACTATATTTTCAAAGCATACAAATGAAGAGGTTTGACATATGTGTATGTTGTTGAAGCCATCACCACAATCAAGATATTGAACATATCCAATAACTTCAGAAGTTTCTTGTGGTCCTTGAGACTCTCTCCCTCCCTCTCAACCTCAGACCCCTCCTACAGCAAAACATGAGCTGCTTTCTGTGACTACAGATTAGTTTAGCAGTTTCCACTTTTTAGAAGTTGATATAGACACAGTCATAGAGTATGCACTGTTTTGGTCTAACTTCTTTCACTCAGCATAACTATGTTTAAATTCATCCATGTATTATCAATTCATTCCTTTTTATTGCCAAGTAATATGATTCCATTATGTGGATATACTGCAATGTGCTTATCCCTTCAACTGTTGATGGACATCTGGATCATTTCCAGTTTTGGGCTATTACAAATAAAGTTGTTCTGGGTATTCATGTATAAGAGTTTATATGCATATATGCTTTTGTATCTCTTAGGTAAATACAGCTGAGTCACAGGGTAGGTAATGTATTTAACTTTTAAGAAACTTGGAAACTACTTTCTAAAATGATTGTACTACTTTTAAGTTCCCATCAGTAGTGTTCAACAGTCCAGTTCTTCCATATCCTTATCAACACTTAGTAAGGTCAGTCTTTTTAATATTAGCAATCTGTGTAACTTTCCTGAATTATCTGCATGTAGCCTTTGGCCATGTATTTACTGAGTCGTTCTTTTCTTGTTAATTTACAGTTTAAGAACTTTTTTTTTTTTTTTTAAAGATTTTATTTATTTATTTGTTAGAGAGAGAGAGAGAGCACAGGCAGACAGAGAGGCAGGCAGAGGCAGAGGAAGAAGCAGGCTCCCTGCCGAGCAAGGAGCCCGATGTGGGACTCGATCCCAGGACGCTGGGATCATGACCTGAGCCGAAGGCAGCCGC